>BPLR01000149.1:0-139505 GCA_021605095.1 Caerostris extrusa
TAATTTATTAGAATAATATTTATTCCTGTTTATCACGGATGGAGCCATGTTTCATCCATTGTCACATATCGACTCAAAAATTCGGGCTTATTACGATTGAACAGCTCCAAACACTGCTTAGAATCATCAATTCGTTGTTGTTTTGGGTCGATTGTGAGCTCTCTGTGCGGCACCCACTTTGAACAGAGCTTTCGCATATCCAAATATTCATTCACGATATGACCAACACGTTCCTTTGATATCTTTAGGGTCTCAGCTATCTCAATAAACTTCACTTTTCGGTTATCAGAAATTATTTTTGTGGACTTTTTTACGTTTTCGTCGGTAACAGCCTCTTTGGGGCATCCACTGCTCATTTCACCTCGTTTAAATTTAGCAAACCACTTCTCTACGGTTGATTTTCCTGGTGCAAAGTCCGAATAATGTTTATCAAGCCAAGCCTTGGCTTCAATAGAATTTTTTTTCGCCAAAAAGCAATGCTTTATTAACACACGAAATTCCTTTTTTATCCATTTTCAAACTAACAAAAGGTGCTTCATTAAAAATGCTATAACTCACATACTAATAGTGCAACAGCTGTCAAATTTATACAAGTGTCTTTTGAAGGTTAGGGGCTAACTAAAAAACATATGGATTTAATAGTAATACCAGTAGCGCCATCGTGTCAGCCTATGAACTTTTAGCCCATCTGTTAACTATATCCTCCTAAAAAAGTTTAACTTGAAATATTTAAAGGAATACATTAAGGCTCTTTGATAATTTGTAATTAGAATTTTATCACAAAATTAAATTATATTGGTATAAGTTTTTATTTGAATTCTCTTTTTTTTCTCAATGTATAGAAAGAAATAAAATTTTTTATTTAAATGTAAGTTAAGATATCAGAAAACACACTAATCTTATAAAGACAGCATAAAATATAGCTAATATTTATTCGATTTATGTATAAAAAAATATCCAATAACATTTAATTGTATGAAAAAAAGCTAATGAGTTAGATTATAAATTATACAAGTTAAATTTTAAACTATGAAATTTTTTTTAAACAATATAAAAATGATAAATATTTTCAATTATCGGAGGGTCTCTGCTAAACAAAGTTTCCGTTCTAACTCAGTTCATAATATCCGCTGCAGATATTATGAACTGAACAAAATACCTTTATGTTTGTTTTTCTTCTCATTCTATCAAAAACTTATTTTTTTTTTATGAAATCTCTTTAATCTTCCTTTTCAGTATTAAGCAGCGCATGCTCCATTTGGAGAGGGAACTATCTAACAAGGAAGTCTCATCTTTCCGACTTGAAAAGGGGTGTGCATTTAAGTAATTTTAACTGTAAAATTAGCAGATGAGCAGTAAGAAATTACAGATATACTTGTATAAATGGTTGAACTTTTTTAACAATAAAGCAGGGATAATTAAAGTGATTGTCAGGGGAGGGAAATGACGTAAAAGATGGTTTAATTCAGTAGAAAAACCATTTAATATATTGAGCAATAAGACAGAATCACACTTACAATTTTCATGACGCTTTATACAATGCAAAAGAAAGTCTTTCATCCTGTAAATAAAAGTAACACTACTTTTTCAAAATGAATAATTTAATTCCCCTTAATTAAGAACCCTTGGGAGTATATGTACATCATAAGGACTGTAAGTAGGGATTGTAATACCGATATACCGGGATACCGAATACCGGTATCTTGAGCCATTGTATAGTCATGTAATACCGGTATTCCCAAGTTTAAATACTGGTTTTTCGGTATTTACTAGAAATTTAGAATTTTTATCTGTGAATTCTTATTTGTGAAATTCTTATTCTTATCTGTGAATTCTTATTCAGAATTCGGAATCTATTCCACACATTCAGAAGAATTCGGTACAGTTATCGAGAGTTTATACTGAGAAGCACTAATGTCGATAGTGAAAAGGAATTGTCTCTTGAACAAAAATTAAAATTAGCGATAACTGAAAAATTTCAACAAACCAAACCAAACCAAACCAACCAACAACCAAAAATACAATACAGAAATCAGCTATATCCAAAATAATCCGACGGAAATAGATTTATTTAAAGATGAGGAATTTAGAGGTAAATACTTGGAAAAAGTATATCGCGCATTACTAACAGTACCACCATCTAGCGTAGATGCTGAAAGAGCGTTTTCGACAGCTGGTAATTTTGCACAAAATTATGTTCCAGGCTTAATGATAGTACAATTGATGCATTAAGTTTTTTTAAAGATCCCATTTCAGAAATTTGTAATAGTACCACAGATTGAATAGTGATATTTACACTTTTTGTGATTTAAATAAATAAAAGATGTTCCTTTACCCTTTTGTGATTCTTTATATACTGTTGTAATTTATAAGTTAAAAATTTGTTTGTGATATTTACATTCTCTAATAAAACTGGCAAATAAAACAAAAACACCTGTGTTTTCTTCCTTTTTCTAAAATTTCTACTACCGGTATTAAAAACCGGTATGCCGGTATTAAGATCTAAAAAATACCGAATACCGGTATTGAACTTTTAGTCCGATATTGCAATCTAACTATCAGTGCATGCAGTACCATAGAAATTAATAAACTATGCATACAGTTATATTTCACTCTTTATTTATTGACTAGTTACGTAAATCTGGTGTATCCGAGGTTGGACTATATTTAATTCTGATAATCAGAAGTTTATACTAGAAACGAGATTATTTATTTAAAATTTTTGATAAAAGAAAAACACAAATTATTATACAAGAAGATAATTTTCTCTTTTAATAAGGAAAAATTTGATACGCAGATTTAATTTAATTAATTTTTAATTTAAAATATTATTTTTTAAATATGGAAACATATAAAATATTACATGAATGAGTTGATATATTTTTAAATATCCCATTAAAAAGTACGAGGCTATTTAGGTACATAATTTAAATCTTGAATTATTCAAGAAATGAATTGCTTCTCTTCACTTTTTTTGTGAAGGATATTTTTTTATTAATTAGTTTAAAATTCGTATTTAATTTTTGCCTTTAAATTATGCAAATAAATTATTTCAGATATGATTACCTTATAACAGATCTGATGAAGTTGTTTAAAAAAAAATATGATACTGGAATCTCAATAGAGTGGAAATAATTTTAAAATATTAGAAATTTCGATTTATGATCTGAAAAAAAAAATTACAAAGCGATTTTTAATAAATTGAAAATTCAATGATATAATTTGATCATATTACCATAACTAATTAAATTTTTTCCTGCTACCCGCATTTTATTGATAAAGCAAATCTTATTATATATGAATTTAGGTACAAATTAATAACTTGGGATAAAATTATACATAGAGTATAGGTAGTACTCTGTATTTTAAAGAAAATGGAATTTTCAGTTTTCATCGACAAGAGTCATTATCATATTAATTAATTCGTTAATCCAGAAATGCTCTCAAAGATTTTTTTTTAAATCTTTTCAAGATTTTTTTTTCTAATTTGCAAAGAACTCATTTCATCTCTTTTATATCTACCTTACCCTTTTTTTTTAAATGACTTTTGAATAATTTTTTTTTTTATTTCAAAACGTGGAGCAAAAAATGAATTGAAAAAAAATATATAACGTTTTGATTTTCATTATGATATTGATTTTTAAAACGACGTTTGGAATTTATATACAAAGACAATTATACAAAATTGTCCGAAATTATAAATTTTCATATTAGTATGTATATATATATATGAAGATTTTTAAGCAATATTGTACAATCACATAAGCGAAAACTCAAATTAAAATAAAAACATTAACAACAATTAACAACACAAATTATTTTTTATCTGTGTTGTATATAACTAGTGAAATTTTATTACAACATCTTAAATACGGAGAGGCAAATTAATCGTCCATTATTTATAAATATCATTGCCGATGTTGTTTATGATATAAGCATCGATGTTGTTCATGATGTAAGTGGTACACAATGATTTCCCTATGCTAAAAAATACTATTTGTTTTTTAACATGTTAAATGCAATTTAAATTTTATTTATTATTAATTTTTTTCAATTTCTTATCCCCTTTCATATGTTAATTTTAAGACAAACAGAAAGTTTACCAGATTTTCTAACTATTTAAAACTGATATATACAAAAATTAAATTAATAATATATAAAATTTATCAATTTATTTTTAAAAGATACTTTCAAATTATTATTTTGTTGTTTGGTATTGCTATTGTTTTATTTTGATATTTATTTCAATCATTTATTTAAAAATAAATTTTAATAAAAATAAATTAAAGTAATGAATTATTTAAATTTTAATAAAAATAAATATAATTAAAAATAAATTTCATATAAGGCAATAATTTTATACTTGCAAGAAATTATTTTTAAGAATAAATTTTGGATATAAAACAAAAACAATAATTAAAAAAAATAATGCAGTTAGCAAATTTTGGTGAAGAAAAGAGAAATTTGAAAGATATTAATATTATTTCGAATAGATGTTGAAAAAAGTTTTTAAAGGAGTTTCATAAATCCATTAGATAAAATAGAAAAAGGATGTAAGTAGAAAAAGAGCGAATTAACGTTATTAACAGTTAACAGAAAATTTGTCTTTAATTCCCTCATCAAGAATCATCCAGAATTAAAAATTAGATTATTCTTCAGATGTTGGTTTAATGCAATGATCTAGCTGACGGAATTATGCGATTAACTTTCGATAAAAATTAAGATACATCTATGATTAAAAAAAGAATTCTTCTACCATCTGAAACAGTAAATGGCAAAGATGAAGAACTTGATGAAATTATAAATAAAGCAAAATACCATGCAATCATTATAAGAGAATTAAGGGTAATGCTATGAAAAAATCTGAATTACACGATGAAATTAGTTATAAAATTAAGATGAAACAATCCCTTAAATCTCTGAATACTAGAAAACAGGGTAAATAACAGGTGGACTGAAAGGTTCATAGGGTGAAACATAGATGGCTCTACTAGTATCAAATCCATATGATTTTTAGTAAGCCCTAACCTTCAAAAAAACATGTGTATAAATTTGACAGATGTTGCACTATTAGTATGTGAGGTATAGCATTTTTAGGAAGTTATAGCATTTTTAGTGAAATTATAGCATTTTTAGTGTTCATCACGTGCAGTCCCACTCGGCTGACTGTCGATTGGACTCAAAAACTGGTCAAAACCGTGTGTGAAATGATGGAGCCATGTTTCATCCATTGTCACATATCGACATAAAAATTCGGGTTTATTACGATTGAACAGCTCCAAACACTGCTTGAATCATCAATTCGTTGTTGTTTTTGGGTCGAGTGTGAGCTCGCGCGGCACCGACTTTGAACAAAACTTTCGCATATCCAAATATTCATTCACGATATGTCCTTTGATATCTATAGGGTCTCGTCTATCTCAATCAACTTCACTTTACGGTTATCAGAAATTATTTTGTGGACGTTTTTGATGTTTTTCGTCTGTAATAGCCTCTTTTGGGGCGTCCACTGCGTGCATCGTCCTCGGTGCTCATTCCGCCCTCGTTTAAATTTAGCAAACCACTTCTCTACGGTTGATTTTCCTGGTGTCCGAATAATGTTGAATTTAGTCCGAATAATGTTTATCAAGCCAAGCCTAGGCTTCAATAGTTTTTTCGCCAAAAAGCAATGCTTTATTAACTCCACAAAAATTCCTTTTTTTATCCATTTTTTTCCAACTAACAAAAGTTGCTTCACTAAAAATGCTATAAACTCGCATACTAATAGTGCAACAGCTGTCAAATTTATACACGTGTGATTTGAAGGTTAGCTAACTAAAAATCCTATGGATTTAATAATGCTAGTAGCGCCATCTATGTGTCAACCTACGAATTTTTCCTACCTGTTATAATGTAAGAAGTGAAAACAAATTTAATTCTTTATATGAACTTGCAAACACAATTTGCGTGTCTAAAAAAGATGTATTCAGGTAGTTGTATTATTAAATAGATTATTAAAAGATTAAACCATGATAAATATTCTTCTTTAATAAATGAATTATTATAATAAAATCTATTTTAGTTATAGACAGAGAGAGAAATGGAAAAATCTACAATTGGAAAAAAATGAAGAATCTACATTTACAAATCTCTCAATCTAAAACATCTAACTAATACATTACAAATTAGTCAAATTAAAAATGACAATAGAATTAAGATAAATAAATCTCAATTGAAGAAAATGGTACATTTATATTAATTTTTGTACCTATTTCAATATTTTTTAAGACGTTCTGGCAATTAGTTGGTGTATTAAAAAATAGTTGATAAAATATTATAAACAGGTAAAAAACTGGGAACAGATTATATAAAAATTGGCAATTTACATAGAAATGAATGATAAAAAGTATGAAAATGAAAAAGGTTTCAGTTTGATTTTTCATCAAATCTATTATCCAATATATGAAGTAATTTGAAAATGGGATAACAAATATATTCCAAGTACACATTTGGCTTGTTATTATAACGACCCAACATTTTGTTTTGTTTAATATTTTATTTTGTTTGGAAAAAAAAATTAAATGAAAAATATCTCAAGATATCAATGAAAGTAATATATAATTTAACTTTCTTACAATAATTTTTAATTTATGTTTGAATTCTTCCAGAAGATGGAAAATTCAGAGCTTGTGACACTCAAACAAGAGTAGTACTTATAAAAATACACTATGGGTTTAAGAAATGTTGAATCGAATGTACAACTTAAATTAATCGAACATTTCTTGTCCTATGTCAACAAAAATCTGATGAAGTTATTGAAAGAGATGTGAATTAAATAAAAAATATTTTTTATATTTGATCATTTAGTTAGAATTGAATATTGGGAGATCCAAAAGGAAAAAGGATACACTGATAGTCAAATTATAAGAATTATTTTTGATGAAAAAAGATTATAATAATTTTTACTGAGAGACTATAGGTGAAAATTTCGAATATTGTTTGTTATATTACAATATCAAATTCATCTGGAAGTTTTTTTAATCATGCTGTCAAAACATTTTATTGCTTAATCTTGTATCTCCAATATTAGAATCTAAGCTATAAATTCATTTTTGGATAATCTTTATTTTTCAAGATATCAAAATATGTCTAAGTCATCAAAATTTAGACAAAGCTATACATAAAATTTTAATTTTTTGCAGTAAAAAAGTATCATCAATTCAAAAAAAGTATCATTCAATTTATTAACAATCATATTGATAATAACTGATTGTAATCTTACTGAATATCTGATTGTCAGTTATGTGTAAAGTTTGTTTCGATAACTGATTGTAAAAGGTTAACTGTTGTTGAATTATGACTATCTGTATAGAGCACAAGACCATATGAAAAGACGTTAACTTCTCTATTTAAAAAAAAAATTTACTTAATTTAACTTTACTTTCTTTTAAAAAATAACAATTTTTGTATAAATTTTTATAATAAATTTTATCTATTTTAACAATACTTTTATATATTTCTTTTTAAATGTAAATACATTTTTTTTTTACTTTTTAATTCATTTGCTTTTACTTTTACAGACCAGAAATAGTTTATATATTTACTTCAACGATCAAAGTTTCTCGGATTCATGTTAGCAAGTTTAAAAGCTAAAGCGCTTAAACTCGTTATTATAGGTATCTCATAACATCAAAATGCAAGTAAAAAGTAGTCTTTCACAAACTGTTCAATACATGTATTTAGATAAAATTGTTTTCTAAGTCACCCAGCCTCATTATTGCAAACGCGTTTCAAAATTATCCTAAAACTCATTACTTGAAAAATATTTCCATTTTGTTTTAAAAATGGAAAGGCTTATACTTCGATCGCGCATTTACATAAAATGATGAAACCTATTTCATTACAGTACCTGGAACTTTTAATGAGATTGATCCTACACAGAGCAAAAGTTTTTGACAATAACAATTTTTTTCATTTTAATTGATAATGATTCAAGCTTCCGTTTTAAGCCTTCAGGGATATTTGTCGGATTTTCCTTCAATTATCAAGTCCTTTAGAAACTCTTGGGGATTTCCAACTATTCTTTTCGAAAACCCTTCCGGAGTAAAGCGTCTAAGCACTTTAATCAGTTTCTAATCAGGACCGGCTCCTTGAAATTCAATTCCCATGAAAAGACGTCTTTGCTTGTCTTTACATCAATTAAATTGTCTCCTATTCTCCTCCAATACGTTACAGGTTCTTCCAATGAGAATGAGTGATGCACTCGTGGTGACAGGGAAAATTATATATTTCCCCTTAATTGCTTTTCATTCGACACCTAAAAGAAATTAATATCCCTTAATTCTCCCTTTAATTACATGGTGCATGTTAAGCAAGAAGTTTTTCCATCAATTTTGTTAATCGGGGAATTTTAATGACTTGTTCTAGTCTTTGTTTTAACAATTTAATCCTGTTTAAGCTGTAGTGGCTTAGTAGTTAGAAAAGGATTGGAAGACAGAATATAATATGAGCTTTCGAACTAGGACATTCAAAATTTTTTACAATAAAAAAAGAATTACACGTCAAATTAATCTAATTTGGGGACTAATTTAATATCTGTATTTCTTAGAACATATTGATTCTTAAAATATTTAATAAATGAATTGCGAATTATTTGTAAAATCCTATATTGGTAAAATTTTTCATTTTAACGATAACATTTTGCTGGATATTTTTTGGTAATATCTGTCTATTATGATGCGTAAATACGTCAAAAGTAATAATTATGTTAAAAGAAAGTATGAATTTTATAATTTACTAGACTTGTAATCCATAACTCTTTAGGACATCTTGTCAATGCTATAGGAAGAAAATTTTACTTTGGAGAATGTTTTTTTTTACTACGGTACACACTCCCTTTAAGCGAAAAACATTTATAAATCTTTAAATATTCATAAATGAAGAGCATAAATAAGAATAAAATGATGCTTATTTTGGTTTTAAATTAATGAAACTTAAAAATTTTATGTATTAATAATGCACACAACCTGTATTTAACAAAAAAATATCCACTACTAAATAAGTATACGTTTTTCTATAATATTTAAATATAGTTTTTATTTTGATTTAAAAACTATGTGAAAACCCTTAAATCTAATAAATAACTTCATTGATATCATTAATTATTAATGTTATTATTATTATTATTATTATTGACTAATTTGTGAGATTTAAATCTAACCAGTGTCTAAAGAGTTATTTTTCCCTTGTTAACTGCTCAAATCAAATATTTTACATTTATAAATATACTTCCCGAAAATATTCCTTGAGCTTAGGTCTTTGAAATGTAATTCTATAAGATTTGAATCGAAACGTCTGATAGGGGATTTTGAGACAAAATAACGATATTTGAAACTGAATTTTCTATCTCTTTATATGCATCCTTATTATATTTTTATATATATATAATAGACCGGCAAATAGACCGTGATCTTTATATGCCATAAGAACTGCACAGACGTTACTCACTTTGCACTTCCCAGGGGGCGCGCGTGTTTCTTGAAGATAAGCCACGGACGCGGAGTAACAATGCCCCTGCAACGCTCTTACGATCCTGTTAGACCGGGACCTACGGTTTAAAGGGGATCCCGAACCACCACAAACACCCATGGCAACGCCGGGATTTTACGTGTGGTACCGAGGCGCCAGAGCGCTAGCCACTCGGCCATCATTATATTATATTATATTATATATATATATATATACACTCAAGTGCCAAAACATTATGACCACCCTTATATTTTGCAATGAACTTGCCTGGATGACGTGGAAGGCACGTGATCAGGTGGAAGTGGTATTTAACTGGTATTAAGTGGTGGTATTAATCCATGCCAAGGCGGGTTGAAGCTGTGTTGCGCGCCAAAGGTGGGTCAACTCGTTATTGACAGGTGGTCATAAATGTTTTGGCTCTTGAGTGTATATATATATAACATAATATAATATAAATTTCTATGTGTACTTCTAAGTCACTATTTTATCTTAAAATCACACAATAATGGGCAAAGGAATTATCAATTACTATGAGCATACTGAACATTGACAAATTCTTTTTAAAAAATTTTTCTGCCATTTCAAACAACATTTTGAATCACAAAATTTTGTAATTTTGTAAATTTTTGAAATTTTAAAAACTTTTTAAAATGAACTTTGCTTAATTTTTGTATTTTTAGCTTATTAAAAAAATTTTCATCAGATATTAAACATGCAAAATAATAGTTTAATTACTTTTACAATAACGACTAAGATAGAAAAGTTAAATATTAGGAAAGGTATATTTATATCTAATTTATACCATATATCTATATATCGATACATTAGATACTATGTTACGACAATGAAATTTTTGACAGGCGTATCATTGGAATTCTTCATTCACTCACAAATTATAATTTTTCTAAATATATATTATTATTAGATCTTGAATATTTAATCAAGATTCAATATGAAATCTCATAATATGCATATTTGTCATGAAATTATTTTAATCATAATTCATAAATTGGAAAAGAAAATATCAAAAACAGTTTATCAATATTAGTGAACCTGAAATATTGATTTATTTTTCATGTAATGCTTTACAAATGATCTTAAGCCACTTAATGATGCATACCTTTAATGATACAATTTTGGTAAATATTTATGTTTTATTTTCACAAATTCCCCTCTTATAGATTTATTTATTTTTCAAACACTGTAACAATCCACATTTATTTGTTTAATTTATAAATACTTTTGTATCGATAAATTTATAGCGACTCGATCTTTAAATATTAAGTCATTTATTGCTCATTGTATAAAATACAATACACGTATAATACAAGAATTGATCTACTCTTTTACGAACTAAATTATTTAGCGTGAAAATTTTGCTTAGATTATTACATTAATTAACATTATCTTCTCAACACTTCATTAATAATTACGATATTGAAATATTATATACGTAGAAAAGCCGATCATACAGATAATCGAGTATATGAAGTTTAGAAATGGATGTTTAAAAAAGACTTTGGTAATTTGAATAATAATAATAGTGCATCTATATGTAATATTATATTGGAGATAAATTGGATAGAACTATCTTTAATCAAAAGCCATGAAATTTAGTAAATAAATAAAAAAGTGTATGATGAAATACCACTTACTGAAAATCAACTGACTACTTTTGACATTTTACTTTATAGAAAATTCTTTACAGCTAAGATTATTTATAAAAAGAAAAACTGTAAAGTAGATAAATTAGAGTTGTGGGTAAAAAGAAAGAGTCCTCAACTTCCAACATAAGATTCAAAGAATAACTGAAGCTACATGGAATCTAAAATCGGTAATAGTAAAAGAACTATATCTTAGTGAAAATGAGAAGTTATATGACTCACAAATTTGGTTTTCAGAAGATTAAGTAACAAGATAAAGCATAACATTATTAAGGAGAAGTTTAAACATGCTTAGTGTATCCCATTACGAAATATAACTAAATATTATAGAATAGTATGACAAGAAGTATTGGAATTACTATCAGAATGCATGCCAATGGATAGTAGCTGAAGTAGATAAAATGATTTATAGTATATTCTAACTAATAAAAGAAAAGTTATAGAAATATTTAATAGCTCGGAAGTAAAATATTTTCAGGGACATAGACTCGATAAAAGTTGTGATAATGTGCATGAACTTGTCTGATGAAACAGCAATCATATTGTCAGATATTGTTTTTTTCACATGTACTATAAGCACTACTGTGCTTATCTCAGAGTGTCTTTTTTGGAAGGCAGTAACTCGACTCCATCTCTTCCTATCATTTTAACATAAAGGATCTCATTTGGAACATGAGAATCCTGGTGGAAAAGTCTTTTTTTTTTTTTTTTTGGGTGGGGGATTTTAATCATTTGTAATATACTCATAACAGTTATTTTTTTCAAAAAGAACATTAAAACGTTGATGCAATATTTAGAGTGTATGTGTGTATTAAATAGAATAAATAAATGAATAATAAATAATGAATAAAATTAAATTAAATATGTTCCAAAAGGGATGTTTCATCAATTATTTTTGATTTAACATCATCATATGCCTATCAAGGTAACAAATGCAAGAGTCTTTTTAATTATTCGACCTAGTCAATAAGATATATGGACTTACATACGTCAATAATTTAATAAAAGTTATAGCACTAACAAAATTGAACTTCTTAATCATTGCAACTCCTGAGATTCTGTCAACGATGCCTCAAACGATGTCTAGTAACAGGATGCAAATAGTCTCACATATTTTACAATTCAGTAGCAATTGACAAGGCATAAATCTCAACTGAAATAAATCTAAACGTATAGCAGATATAAATATTGATTAACATCATTTTTGAAATACAATTAATGTCATATTGTTTAAGTACAATTAATTTTTAACTTCAGCTTGCTTATTTCTTATGTAAATCAAATTAAAAACCGATTACTTTAAAAATCGGAATTTCATTAGCTCGAAAACAAAATGATCAACTGCTACAAACAAGAAAAGAGGTACAGACCAGTTTTCGTTCAATTGCCAATAGAAACAAAAATAAAAAAATTAAATTTATTGAAAAAAAGCAAAACATCAATTTCTCCGTGAAACCTTTTTATGGCGTTCTGAATCATAAGAAATATGGAACAACATGCGAAGCATTTCTCTGGTTTTGACTCTTGTTGCTAATATCTCTCTCTCCCTTAATGTCATCGCCATTAGCATACAAGGTTTGATAGGCAACAACGCTGAAGTCGCCGAGTTATTCGCCATAATCACGTTTCTTCTTGCATGATATGCCTATTTATATTTTTACGCAACAAAAGTAAATAAAAAATATCAAACTATTAGCATCTGGGCTGAAACGTTCATATGCTGACACATAGATGGCGCTACTAGTATTAAATCCATATGATTTTTAGTTAGCCTAACCTTCAAAAGACGTGTATAAATTTGACAGCTGTTGCACTATTAGTATGTGAGTTATAGCATTTTTGTGAAGCAACTTTTGTTAGTTGGAAAAAATGGATAAAAAAAGGAATTTCGAGTGGAATTAATAAAGCATTGCTTTTTGGCGAAAAAAATACTATTGAAGCCCAGGCTTGGCTTGATAAACATTATTCGGACTTTGCACCAGGAAAATCAACCGTAGAGAAGTGGTTTGCTAAATTTAAAAGGAGGCAGAATGCACGCAGTGGACACCCCAAAGAGGCTGTTACCGACGAAAACATCAAAACGTCCACAAAATAATTTCTGATAACCGTAAAGTGAAGTTGATGGAGATAGACGAGACCCTAAAGATATCAAAGGACATATCGTGAATGAATATTTGGATATGCGAAAGCTCTGTTCAAAGTGGAAATTGTATGACAACTATAATTGTTGTATCACCCTCGAAGGCAACTATATTGAATAATAAAATAAAATTCTATCATAAAAAGCATTTTTCTATGCAAGTGAACTTTTTCAGCCCACCTGGTAAAACAATAAATGCTTATAAAAATTATAACCTAAAAATAAACAATTGTGTACTTATTTGGGAATTTCGTAGCAACAGTTTAAATCCATTAGAAATTTAATACAAACCAGAAAATTGCTCCATTTGTTATATGAAGTAAAAATATATTTTACATATATCTATGCGAAGATGTGAGATTGATGATATTGAGATAGATGTGAGATATATTCTTTAAGATGAAGTGATGATTTATTCTTGGAATAAAAATTAAATTAAATAAATCTATAATATGTACATAAAATCTTTGAACAGTTTGTACTCTTAATGATTTTGTAGAGAAGCAAATAATCTAGTAAAAGAAGTTTATAAAATTTGTGAACTTTGTAGTATTATTAGAGTTATGAGAAAATAAATATTTAAATAAAAAATTTATTAAAAAGATTTTGATAGTTATTATAAATAAAAACTTTAAATATGTTTTATTTAAGAATTTTTCTCTCAACAACTGAAGAGCAAAAGCAAAATAATTTTAAGTGTTTGAAATTGTAGGAGATATAACAAGGTACAAAAACTCCAATTCAATTACATTTTGAGTGAAATTTAATAAATGCAGTGCATGAAGATATAAAATTTGTATGGTAAACAAATGTATATGCAACCTATTAAAGACTATCATATAAATATACTTATCACAAAATAACTATATAAATAATTAAAACAAATCTTATTTAGTTAAAACAGACGTTTTTTTTTAATTTCGTATTAATGCAATTTTCCTTTATTTCTGGATAAGTTTTTTTTTTTTTTTTAATTAGTAGCTCTAATGATAGGTTCAGAGTTTTTTGTATAATTATCGATATTAATCCATGATAATATTGTGTTACAAAATGATAGAAAGTTGCTACAAATTCTATTACATTAAAATTAATTTTGTGAAAATGATGTAAGATAATTAATTATCAGAGCAGAAATTTTTCGATCATAAAATAACAAAAAATAGTTGAGTGCAATTTAATGATGAAAAAGTAAAATTAAATGTAATTCTATTACATTAAATTGAATTGTGAAAGATGATCCAAGAAAATTAAATTATCAGAGCGGAATTTTTTCGATCATGAAATATCAAAAATATTTTCTTCATATTAACATTTCTAATTAAATGAATTAATTTGAACTTATTATCTATGTGTTAACTTGTTTTTAAATGTTTTACAAGATTTGCATTATTTGGTTCAAAAGACATTTCCAGTATAAAATAATTTTTTTGATATTTGATAACAGCAAATTTGCTTAAAAATGTCAACACCTTTCTTATAAATTGAAGCTTGCATTTTTTTCTTATAAATTAAATCTTACATCTTTACAAATTCCTATTTATGTTTTATTAGGATTTAATTTTAAATTTATAACTTTTCAGGTACCATTTTCACTTGATTTGTTATAAATAGATAAATGTTTCACTGATTGTAATCGGGTAAAATAAGAATTTAGATAATTAATAACTGCATATGCAGCATTTTAACAAAACACTACTATATATTTCATTTTTAATTTGTTTCTTTTGTTGAATATGGTTAACTATGTTTCATATTCTATCGTGAAACAATATCAATTTCATTTTTGGAGATAGATTTGAGTTTTCATGCATGGTTTTCTAGCCCCATTTTTCTATTAATTACGTCTGATCACTTTTATAGAATAGAAAACGACTTAAAAATTATCCCAAATTAAATTTATCATTTTCGTGCAATTTATGCATGGAAATGGTGACTTGTAAATTGTTTTTAGTTGGATTGGTGGACAATACTCTTTGAAATGAAATGTTACCTGCATTGTAGAATCTCAAAGATATAGACCAAAACCACATACTTGTTTTGTTTTCCTAAGAAGTTACCATAAGTCCAATTTGGGGGGAAGGAGCTATAATATCAAACAGTTGTCATAAATAGTGCATATTACAGGAATCAAAAAGTTGCCAGAAAATTAAAATATTAATATACTGTTTAAGTGAATTATAAATTCCAGATTTGATTTGTCTAAAAATTCAAATTATATGATTAAAATTCAAAAGCAGAATTTTACATTTATCTCTTTTGTAATTTAAACTGGCTGTTGTGTCAAAGTTAATTAATTAACAATAAGTAATTCAGAACACAACAATTAGAGGTAATACTTTAATGAACAAGCTTTTATGATTTACAACATCACAAGACTGTTACTTAGATTAATAAGATGATGAAGTGTGGTCACCTAAATTTAGCGATTTTGTAGTATTCCACTAAACTGACCTACAAAAGTCTTGTTATGAGATTTCAACAAACTAAACATTCTGTGTAAGACAAATGTTCAGTATTTAACTAATGTAATAAAAAATGAAATAACAACAGATATGTTGCACCAGGAAAATCACCTCTTTGGTTCTCTCGTGAAAAAATTCATGACACCAGGAAAACTTTCTTACATTTTACCTTTGAAAACTATTCTTCAACTGAAAGTAATCCTTATAATAGTTAAATAAACAAACCACAATCTGTTGAACAGAATGAGAATAGTTTATACTCGGGTTAATGTTTTAGTGTTTCTCCACGAAAATGCCAAATAAGCGTTGCAGATTCATTTGTGCTAAGATATAAACACCTGGAAATTATTAGAGGAACAATTTTTTAATTTTAAAGGGCCTTCTAAAACACATTGCAAGGGAATATTGCCGTTCTTTCTTGAGCAAAAATAAATTGAAAATAAGTTCACTTCCTATAAAGTAATGGCTGATCATGCTTTCCCCCTTTAAATTTCTCTCTCTCTCTCTAACTAATTATTTATTTCTATATCAATTAATTAGAACTTTAAGTAAAAAAATACTGAAAGGGCTGAACAATTGTCTGTTGCACTTTTCTGCCCTTCAATTTGTCTCTCTCTAAGTAATAAAAATACATATAACATTATTTCTTTTCTATATCAATGATAGTTTCATCAGTATCAACCCAGTAAAAGATAATTTATTTTATTTTATTGAAAAAACTACAATGACATGGACAATGTGATAACATTTTCAGATCCATTAAATTTTTGTGCCGTGTTTTAAGATCATTTTAACTGAGTTTAAAAATTAAAATTATAGGTAAAATCGATGGTAAGAAATCCCAAAACAAAATTCTACTAATTGTATAACATAACATCCCATAATGTGTTCATTTTGCTTCCTCAATTGATTCAGAGATTTCCTTAATAAAAGGACTATTATTTATTTTTCATCTTAAATAGTGTTTGAATTTACTTTTCTAATTTAATAACTACATCCATTATTTTCAAACATTGACCTGATTTAACAAAATATTGTTAATGGCTGTATTTATCTAAAAGAATTTATTCACCATTTCTTTTTTGTATTCATTGCTTGAAATGGGACAATACATAAAGTGAATTTCTTATCTCTATTTCTTGAAAATAAAATTTTAAAAATGGACCAATACTATGACTGTACCGTAAAATTTTAATGAGTTATGGAAAGATTTTTATATTTCAAAGCTTTTAGTTTTTTAATTTTTATGATTTCTTTTCAAATTAGAGGGTATTTTTGTTTTAGCTTGAATGAATGTTTGATTAATTGACATCCCAAAGCTTTTACTTTCATTTTTAATAATAGCCATTACTGAATTTTAAGGAATAATATAAAATAAAGCAGTTTTAATAATAGTATAGTACTTTTATACTTCCAAATTTGAATTGATTTTTGTGAATGCAAATTGTTTTTAAAACTGAATTTATTATTTTTATTAGAATGAACCAAGAACTGTAAAATTCAATATAAAGGCGCGTACCCCCGAGAGCTACATGGTATTTTAGATATAGAAAATATTCAAGCGATTAATCATCAGTAATAAACTTAAATCAAAAAATCAAGCCCAACATTTTGTAAAACATACTTTCAGAGCTACCAAATCAATTGTCAAAATAAGGGAAATTTTTCATGTAAAGTTTGCCTACCATTATAATTGCCAGAAAAATATGGATTAGACCTCCAAAACAGTATACCATCTCAGAATATGGAAGCTGTTGTAAAATTAACGTCACATTTGATGCAAGTTTAAAATCATCTGCAGTTTTCTACAAAAAAGAAACAATATATGATATTTCCGGGACAGCCAGGTTTCCGATATGAGTAATCGACAATAATCATTTATCTGTAAAATTATACACCAGGTATTATACGAATTGATGAGTGTCAGGAATCAATCCTACTGGTATGTAGCGGAACAGCATAGCAGCAAGACAGTTGTTCGTAAACTCTTCTATATTTCAGAGAGTGTAGAATGCATTTCTAAGAACAAAAATCAGTTCTCTAGGAAATGAAGCCTGGCTAAAGATTTAAGAACTAAAATGTTTTCAGATTAACAGCTCTTTGCAGCTAATTGCAGTATTAGCAGAACCACTACAATTTCAAAACCTATCTCAAATTTTCTTTGTGTAATATCACTCAGAAGGTATTCCAGATCAACCTCACACAGAACTGACTTCTAGATCCAGGTCAAACGTAGTTTCACAAGAGATATTTGTGTTAAAGCCTTAGTAATGTATAATATCCCCTCAAAAACGCCACGCCATCGAATTGAAAATTCAGTTGAGTACGTGCACGTGGTGAAAGTCGAGAATAAGCTAACATCGCAGCCATATCCATGATAAAGTGGATTTGACATTACATGATAAATGCGAATGCGAAAAAGGTGCTGCACTTTGGGTGAGCACTGAACTGTATATTGTCCCAAGATACCCATTTATAGGTTTTTTATTGATTTACAAGGGGGAAATATGTGATTCAGTTATTTTTCCTAATGGCAGTTGGCCGTTTATACTATAGGACAGGGGTCTCCAAACTTTCTGCAGTCTTAGGGCCATACTGTTTACCCAGTAAGTATCAAGGGCCAAAAACCGTTTTAATTTTTTCTGCCATTATCTATAATTTCTAGACTAGTCGTAGTACGCTCTCGAGCGAGCATACGCCTATTCTAAAGCCGATTCAATTTACCACAATTACTATTGTGCGGTATCGATGTACGACAGACACTTGACGACAAGTTAATACCCCGTGTTTCTTTTGTTAATTTAACGTTTCGTTCCTGAGAAATTTTCACAGGACAAAAATCATACGTTTGATTCAGGATATAAATATTCCAAACATCGATATACATATATATGCGATACTCTTTTACCCCAACATAACTACCGAGGGTACCTGTGGGATGTTCACTTTATAATATTAGCGATTTATTTGAATTTTTCGTTAGATTGTTATGCTTAGATTAAATTTTCTGCGTATTATCTTGTCATTATGGCGCTCTTACCTAACAAGTCAATAAAACCGAGTTATTATCATTCTGGGTTTTTTTATCCAACTTATTACAACAACAATAAGTTATTCTGCCGTCGCGGGCCGGATTGACAGACACCGGAGAGCCGGATTTGGCCCGCGAGCCGTAGTTTGGAGACCCCTGCTATAGGACGTTTAATTACTAGAACGCAGATAATAGTTGGAGGAGCCTGGGGCTTCTGTGTGAGACTATTGTGGCATGTGTGTGTATATTGTATGTGCTATTGTGTTGATTGGTTAACACTTTCTTGACTTGAAGGGAGCATGTCTAGGAGGGTCTAGGAAAAAATAATGAGATATATAACTTGGCCCCTTGTAGCCCTTCTAGTTCAAACGAAATGGCTTTTGATAGAGCAATGAATTTTAAGACCAACCAGCTCAATAAAAAAATCTTCATCTCGAGAGCTCAAGATGTTCACATTGAATTC
The DNA here is from genome assembly GCA_021605095.1 of Caerostris extrusa. Lineage (NCBI taxonomy): Eukaryota > Metazoa > Arthropoda > Arachnida > Araneae > Araneidae > Caerostris > Caerostris extrusa. The sequence continues at coordinate 19,268 of BPLR01000149.1, forward strand.
GAATAAATTTTTTTTTTATGTTTCCTCGTATTTTTGTCTTGATAAATTAAACTTTTAATTTACTAAGCATCATTTTGTTGATGTTTTGTGAAATATTCTAAATTACAATTAATATAAATATCACAATCCCAAATATATATTTTTTAAATTTTGAAAGTTATTGTATTAAGTATAAAATTATAAGTATTATAACATATGTTATGCAGTAATATTAATTTCAATCATGCATACTTTATTTAGTTTTTTTTTTAAGACTTATAAGTATTGTATTCTATAAACACTGCATTGCTTTTTGTTTTTTCATTCAAAAATCGATGCCTTTTTCGTTGTAGATAAATTACAAATTCAGATTTTTTGTGAACCTTCTAATCATTCAGATTTTTAGAATGCATACAATTTTAAGGAACTTGGCATTATGTGAATATAATATAATGGTAGAAACATTCTTTCTTGAAGATTACAATGATGAGTCACCTCTCTGAACTATTCCGATAATGATCACTTCCACGGTAGCAGTTTGAGGAGCCACCTCTTTCTAACTCAATGGTAGTACATTCAGAATTACAAATTTGTCGTTCTCATAACTCGTGTAAACGCAGAGAAATTTTCTGTTAGATTTGCAAGTCGTGAGCAGTCATTACAAGAACCCAGATTTGTTTGCTTTCAATCCTTTAAGGCCTCTAACATTTATTGCAAATCAAGTGATGTAATTATATTAATTATTTTTCCCAAAATAAACTACTTTATAGTTAACCTACTTCTAAAATTACATTTAATCTGGTATAATATAAGTTTTTCAAAAACTTGACAAAAGCAAAATCAAATTCACATTCAATATTTGCCAAAGCAGTACAAATGGATAATTGTTAATAAACAATCATTTTGTTTGCACAATATCAGCATTTATTTGATAGTGAGTTATCCTTCTTAAATGTTTATCAAAGAGCATTTAATAAGAAGAGTTAGAGAAAACTTTTCACAATGCCCTGACTGAAAATAACAAATATTGATTGTAATGTCCTCAGGGAATATTATTTTGGCAATCGAGCCAATATTGATGTTAAGAATGTGCTGCAGAGGAAAATTGAATATTTGGAAGACATTTTGAATAATACGAAGTAGATGTTTAGAATAATGGAGTATAACAGAATTGGCTGAAAAAGTTATAGTCTGACACATAGATGCACTATTAGGTACACTCATATGTTAGTTTCTAAAAGACACGTGTATAAATCCTGACAGCTGTTGCACTGTTGGTACGATTTATAGAATTCTAGTGAAGCAACTTTGTTAGTTTAAAATGGATAAAAAGCGAATTTTGTGTTTAATGTTACTTCCCTTGGCGAAGAAAAATACTATTGAAGCCAAGTCTTGGCTTGATAAACGTTATTCGACTTTGCACGATGAACACTAAAAATGCTATAACTCACATACTAATAGTGCAACAGCTGTCAAATTTATGCACGTGTCTTTGAAGGTTAGGCTAACTAAAAATTATATGGAATTTAATACTAGTAGCGCTATCTATGTGCCACTTTTCAGCCCTCCTGTTATAACAGTTTTAAAAATTTGACTGCAAAATAAAATAATATTCAATATTTTATAAGCCTTAAAAAGGAATAATTATTAATAAACAATAATTTTATTGGAATTATATCAGTGCATCTGATAGTGAGTTATCATTCTTAAATTCTTGTCAAAGTGCATTTAATAAGAAGAGTTAGAGGAAAATTTTCACAAGGCCCTGACTGAAAATGACAATTATATTGATTCTAATGTCATCATGAATTTTATTTTGACAATCTGGCCAATATTGATAAGAATGTGCTGGAGAGGAACATTGAATATTTGGAAGACATTTTTGAATAATACCAAGCAGATGTTTAGAATAATGGAGTAATAAGTGAACGGAATAGTAACTGGATATAAATCCCAATTTCTCAAGCATAGCATAAGATAAAATGAACCAATCAAATTAATCTTTCCATCATTTAAATATTTGTACTTCTGTGTTTGTATTAATTATTAATTAATATTAATATAATATAATCAACAATTTTTTTTTTGTTGAAAAACTTGAATTTGAATAGAATGTTATTAACCTGTTTTTGCAAGTATGTAGTTTTTATTATTATTAATGATTTATAATTAATATTAATTATTTAAATTATTATTATTTTTAATGAAGAAAAGTATAAAATTTAAGTAATTATTATAAATACCTACAGAAAAGAAAAAATATTGAAAGATAAAAACATGAATAGAAAAGATCAAACCTGAGATATTATTGCGTATTTATTTTTCACTTAATTTTAAACAATAAAAAAAGCTATTTCGTAAAAAAAAATTTAATTAAATGTCTCAAAAATTTTATAATAATTTAAATAAGTTTTACTAACTTAACCACTTAAGTTTAAGTACATATTTTCCTATATTGCAGTGTTTAAATAATAATTGTTGCAGCTTCATTATTTTACTGTAATATGTTTAAATCTACAATGACCTCGAGAGAAATATCTAACAAATTCGAAAGATTATTAAATGTAATGATTCTGAAACTCCATCCGGCTCTACGGTATTTTTCAAAAAAGCTAATATATTTTTTTTAAATATTTTTTCATAAAAGCGAGAAATAACTTAAAAATATAAATGAGTTTCTTTAAAATGCTTTCATAAAAAAATTTCTCTGATGTGTATAATAGAAATAAGATCTGCGTGAATTTCATGAATATATTATAACTCGATCAAACATACTTGCTTATTATCCAGTTCATGAATGTTTAAATGTTATCATATCTTCAACATTATTCTTTCATTACTGAATTAGATAAGAAATTTTAGGAAATGGATTTTTTGGAATTAAATTAACTTTTTGCATTAAATCGTTATTGATAATTTCGATAAATTTATCTTTCATAAATCCCTTTTATTCTTTAAAATGCATAATTTTTAATAAAAAAGTTCATTAAAAAAATATTTTATAGAAATCGCTTCAAAATAATATCAATATAAGAAATTTAAATAAATCTTACATAAAATTTTCAAAAGCAGCTTCGGTTTTAATACTAAATGGTTTTATTAACCAAATATTGTAGCTGAAATTTGATAAATAGTCTTTTTGAATATTTATGCTTTTAGCATGTAAATAAATGCATGAACAGAAGTCTTCTTGGGAGCAGCTTCATTATTCGTTATTCTGCGTTCAATATTTTAAAATTATTTATGAAATTAAACTGTCAAAATAAATCACACTTCGTCTAAACAAAAGATTAAAATTAAATATAAAGCATTAAAAAGCAATTATTTTAATGATGTTAGTTATTAATGCTTAATTAATAATTTTAATTAACATTAATATATATTTATGTTAAGTTATTGGTGTTAATTATTAATAAAGCAATAATTTATTAATTATGATATGCTTCACAAATTCCGTATATGTTGTTTAAGTAAAAGAGTAAAAACGCTATTTTAGCTAAATAGTCTAAATAAATTAATAATTAATAAAATTTTGAAAATATTTAATGGAAACGTAATAATATTTTTTGGTCTTCTCAAAAAGTTTGCATGTCAAATTTGATATTTATATTTAGGTACATATAACTTAATGTCACTAAATATATAAGATCACCACAATTTTTTCACATTGAATGAATATTCAAATTAAAAAACAATTCCTACTTATAAAACGATTAATTAAAATAAATTTCAAAAATTCTTATTATACAAAAAAATTATTCTTCATTATTTTTTATGTTAACCTGTTGAAACTTAAATCAGTGCATTGTGGGTGTCTAAATTTTTGATTAATGAAATTAAGAAATTTAAAATAATTTTGTAGGTTAATAATATTGTAAATGAAACCATTTTTATTTTGACAATTAATTTATTTTTATATACGACATGTATTTAAATGATATATAAAAATATACACTATTACTAAAAAAGATTAGAATAATAAGATACTATTATTTCAGAGCATTTTTAAAAAATAGTAAACGATATACTGAAATTTTGTTAATGTAAGTTTTATAAAAAGCAATTGTGTATACGTATTTATTAATTCTTATTCATATTCTTTATGTTGCATTTAAAATATTCATCATTTTTGAGCTTTCAAAGATATTCATTCCTTCAGGATATTCAGGAAACTTTTCAGGATATTCATTAATAATATTTACTTTTATTTTATATTGTACTTTTACTTTTAATATTAATATTTACTTTATTATTAATTTTTACTTTACTTTTATTAATAATATTATTAATGTTTTAAATAAAACTAAATTAAATATAAATTAAATAAAATAAAACAAAAAAAAAATAAATATAATTAATAAAATAAATTAAAATAAAATGTAAATTAATAAAACTTTTATTGATACTGTATCCTGTAATGGATTCATGTATTTTTTCTCCTTAAATATATTGTTCATTATGAACGTAAACAAGCATTATTAGATATGAGGCAAACACTAAAACAATCAATAAAAGAATGTAACAGTTATTACGTTATCATGGAACAAATATTAAACATTTTGAATTCATTAACAACAAATCTTTAAATGATTCAATTCAGAATTTCGTTGATAGAATGTAAAAAGTATAAAAGTATGTGATTTATTGAAGAATAAAAATATCTCATTTAACAGCTATTATAGAACTGAAAATGAAATTTTCTCAATTAATAAATCTTTACAATTCATAAAATTAAAAAAACAAATCACAAAAAAAATTAAACAACTGCATCAGTGTAATTTGTTATATTTCAAAGAGAATAATATTTCATTTAATTACATGTTGTTACATTAACTAAAGTTAAATCAAAACCCTAATTTTGAAATCACAGACATCCTTGTTTCAAAACAATTTAAATTTCAGCTGATTGTTAGTTAAATAATTGCATTTTCTGGATGGTGAAGTAAATTCCAGAATCCACATTAATTTGCTACGCATCACCGTAAGATAATTTTTTAGAGAAAAGAAGACATTTTAATGCATTCTTGTTGAGAAAAGATTCTTCTTTTCCACCTATAGCGAAAAATATCTTCCGGATGATTTAAATTTTTGTTAACTGTAGCATGTACATTTTGTTAACAGTTTTAGACATAATACTTCTTCACGAATATCAATTCTAAAATCTTATTGTTTATAATTAGATTGGGGGAGACTTCTGTTAAAAAATTAATTTGTATCAATAAATTACTGAGAAAGTTTTATTTATAAAATTAGCATGTTGGAGTCTAAGTACAATTCGCATTACAAGTAGCCAAGAAACAGAGATACAAAATAACATCTATGTAACTGAAACATTGCCGTCAACTTATTTTTAACAAATTTAAATTAGTTTGTGAAAATTGCGTAAAATTACAAAACCAATAATGAATAAGCGAACCTGATAGCAAATTTATTAATTTTAAGTTTAATGCTGCATAATATTGCATGCCATCAATAATTCCATAAACGATTATTGGAAATAAATATCAAGTGTAAAGGAAATTTTCAAATAAATGGAGATTTTGAATCAATAATGAATAAAGAACAATTTTTAGTATTTTCACTCTTTTCTATGCATTTCATAATTTATGCTATATAAAGTAATACGTTTTTGTAATTTGATATTATACTTAAATAATAACTATAATATGAAATTAAAAAGTGCAATTTATGGAATATTTTATTTATTAATTAAATGTTTTATTTATGAAATATTTTATACAGACTGATTAATCTAAATATGTAATGGTTGCAGATCTTAACAAAAGTATCGTTTACTTTTACCTATACTTGAAAGAAAATAAAGCAATAATTAATTTCTACTTACTGTTTCCATTTTTTTGTTTAAAGTTTTTAAACACTTTATTCAATTGAATCACATAATAAGTTTTTTTCTTCTTTCTTCTTCTACTTTTTTCCACCAAAAAAATTGAGGAAGGTGAAAAATTATTTTAATAAGATATTTTTCTTGATATTTACTAAGGAAATAACACTATTTTAGTTAACTGTACTGCCACTTTCAAAGTTAGTATTTTATTTAAAAATAAGCTTACATTACAAATTTATAAGGAAATACATTTAAATGTCTCTTCATGTTACGTCATTCTGCTATACATAATGCTAAAAATAGTGAATATCATAAACACACACGCATTGTCTATTTTCTATATGTATCTCATGTATTGCAAGCATTTAACGTGAAAACGATTTGATTTCTTAGAAATATCACAAAGAGGCTAGAAAAAAAAATTAAAAATTAAAAAATATTTAAAGAAGATCTGAACTACATATTTAAAAATTGAAGTTATTATTACACTTTATTATTATTATTATTATTCTATATTAAAAATCTATACCTTATAAAATAAATGCACATTAGATTTGCATTCTCATACATTATAAAAACCTGTTTAAATTGATTACCATGATCGACACCAGACTATAAACTGTTATAAGTATATTTTAATTCCTATTCTGTAAGTTAAATAAAGAAAAGTAAATAAAAATGAAAAGCAAAGAAATAAGAATAATTTTCAAAATATATATTCAATATACATTCTTAGACAAAAAAATGATGCCTTTGGTACTAAAAATCTATCTTATTTCGAACAAAAATAGTAGACAAATATATTTCAATCTAATATAAAAGGATTAAATTTTAATAGTTAGTGTTGAAAAATGGCAAAACCTCAAGATATCGCAACTGAACACATTTGTAGTCTTACGAATTGACGTTTCTGATTTTCCAAAGATTCTACTGGATAGAACTCAACAAATGGTAATTTGGTAAGAAAAATCCCGCAAAAAATGGCGTCGGTAACTCTACAATTCAATTCAGATAACAAAAACAGCTTCCAGAAGAATCAGAAAGATGGGCCAAACGTTTTATTGACTGAATCGTTTTATATATTTATATATATATTATATTATATAAGAAATTTATTGCTTATATTATAGCTGTTAAAAGAAGATTATTTGTTAATTTAAAAAATGTTTTGGTTATAGGATACCTTAGGTAGATTATAGGGTGATACTAGGTTTTTGTTATAGGTAGGGGGTTAGGTTATAGTTTTGAAATGACTAACTACAATTTCCAGCAACGAGTAAAACTCATTGATTTTTCTATTCAGATTCAAAAATTAATTATTCAGAATCTGGGAAAATATCATCAGAATATCCAGTGGGATTTGAAAATAATAATCCAATAAACAAATGCTTGAAATTAGATTATTCCACAAAAGTTTTTCGCTATCATTTGGTTTGACATTTATAGATACAAGAAATAAAACCATCAAGAATACATTGCTCTAAAAATTAAAGGGATATTTTAAAAGTTTATTATTAAGAAACGGTATTATTGAATTTTTATTATCAAAATGAAAAAAAATGTAAAAAAATGGAGAGATGTAATTTTATCTGTGGCGTTTCAAAATGGAGTGTTGCCGATAGATATTAAAATGCAAACTTTCAGATAACTTCATGAAAAGGTAAAAAGAAATTATTGTCTTGCTTTGAAATCTGGAAAATTATTGTGCGGTTAGAAGCTGTCTAAATGCCACCAGTAGTTGTGTAATCTATGGGAGTTTCACAAATTTTCTTCAAGGATCTGGAAATATTTTTGAGACGGTAGAGGCACATTAAAAACCAGGCCAAGGTCATATGCGAGCAACAACGTCAAATGAGGATCGATACTACAACCGAGACCTTCTCTTGAACCTAACTGACTACTTGACGACTGCGATACTTGAAACTGAAAGATGAGTCACTTTTCGGACAACACCTTCACTCATATATTACTTCCAACGCAGCTTGATTGCAACTATAAGATACCGACTTCTTACTGTAAATCTGTATGATCGGACGAATGGTATGTGCTTCGTTAGTCGCTATCGTCATCTTGTCGCCCGCAGAAAGTACATGCGCACAGAGCTATAACAAAATTGTTGAAGACATTGAAAGGAGGAATGTACTCTCCAATGAGTGTCTATTTCACAACCCATCCTGCTATTATAGGAAGCATTTCCTTTTGAATCCTTGAGTGAAAAGGAAACCTTATGCCAACCCATCTCTGCAAGGTAAAGTGTCATGTTGGAGTAGAAGCGAAGCTTAGTCCTGGAAGTGCCTCCTACTAATGGTCACACTGACCTCCTAACATTATTAGAAATAGATCCTTCACGGCTATGCAGTGCAGAGATGATATGCTTTTTTCGTCTTTTGAAATCCCTTACACTGAAATGATAGGGAATGATTTCATTTTAATGAGAGACAATTTGCAGGCCATATCGTGTTGGGCTAAAGAACAATTTCCATGATGAAATCCTACATATAGTTTGGACAGCATGTTCTTCCAACAAGAACCCAATATAACTTGTTTAGGACTGGTAGGCAAACGAGTTGCTACCCGCCTATCGCTCACAAACTGTGCCTTGATTGGAAAGATCTTTCTGGAGGAACAGGACAGAAAAATTTCCTAGTCTCACTTTGATAACTTGGCAGACTTCATGTCTAACAAGTATTCAAAAGATAGTTATCCACAGGGAAGGTGTTGTTCATTACACATCTTAGTTTGTGTTTTTTGCAAATACATTCTACATTTTTCTTTTTTAAACCCTCAATAAAAATACACATTTCTTTCTATGTGAAACTTTATTTCTATTATCATATTTGTGCATAATATATCAGCTACAAAATCTCTTAAGTTATTCTATAACACCTGTCAAAAAACCTCAATAGCTTCTTTAATTATTTAAATTTCCAAAATTTTTTTTGTCAAAATTCAAAAAGTAAATCCTCCCTGTTAATAGCTTCACTATAATACTTCCACTGCACATACTTTTTTGGAGAACGTCTTTAAGATCTCTTACAAAAGAAATCCTTAAGATGGTGTTTCTAACAGCTCATTTCCTTCTGCGAAATCTTGGGAGATTTTCGGGATCTTCTTCCAGGTTTTGCACTGTGTGGGCAGGATTTGGAGCCTAATTGCTCTATCCCTCCTTTTTCTTTTCCTCTCTATGAGAAGTCTTGGAAGTTTTCAGATCGTTCTTAGGAGGGGGTCTTGTGCAAGAGTGGCCTTGATTCGGAGCCCGATTGTCCTAATTCTTTTATCTTTACAATTACGTTCCAAATCATGTTATCGCTAGGATACTTGATATTAAAATGTTTACCTGTATTGTCTGAAATTAAATAATTTATCTTCCAATGGAATAGAAAATTCAGTGACTTTTATTCGTTGTTGCACATCATACAATTTAATTTCCAAGAAATGCTCAATAACCAAAAAAAAAAAAAAAAAGAATATATAAAAGATTGAAAGCGAATAAACTATGACTTTTCAAATCCTTTTATCCTTCAGTTGTAAAGCAAATCCCTATATTTGTATCTTTTGAAAGATACATTCACCTCTTCTGAGAATTTTAATAGTTTTTCATATAAATAAACTACATTTCTACCGATTTTCTATTTATTCAGGTAACTCACTTTGATTTTTGTCTTCAATATTTAATATTTAATTCTAATCTTCAGAAGAAAACAAGAAAAGATTGAAAATGAATAAATTAGGTTTTTCAATGCATTCAATCTTTCAGTGATAACCCTATACATATGTATCAGACTAAATAAAATCAATAATGTAACAACGTTATTGTCCCTTCAAGCTAACGAAGTTACTTTTTCCTTCTTTCTATGAAAAACCAGCTCAATGTATCATTCTGTTAAGCCTAAGAGCAAAATGGAACACTGCGGAATCATCAGAATCATCCTAACTGCCAAGGTGTTTTAAAGTCAGAGCTGCCAACCCAGATAACCTTATTACTATCTTTCTACAAAATCAGAACCGTAGTTTCAATGCATTTCTTTGAGTTCATTGGAATAAATAAACAACGAGAAAAGTACGATCGGATCATGAATTTATCGCTTACAAATGGCATAAATGGTGAGTTAAATCATCTAATTTTCTTTTCATGAAAAAATAATTTATAATTTAAGACATCAGCATTAATTTATATTAACAAGCAAAAGCAAAATATTTTCCACTTCTGCAATGTGAGATCGTGACAAGAAGGAGAATGGCTCCGACAGACAAAAAGCTTGCATTTCAAAAAATCATGGTTTTCTCTCTGATCAAATTTCTACAAATCTATAGCGCTTCCTCATTTGCATGTTAAACATTAATAAACATCCTTCCTCTATCATTAATTGCTGTGATTCAACATTGCTTATCGAATCACAACAGGTTCATTACTCTCTCAATTGTCTCAGATGAACCCACAAAGAGCTTTTATGGTTGTTTTTGTGGCGTTGTTGATGTTGATGATAATAGCACCCTTTTGCTAGCGTACTTATTTACTTTGATGTTGATTACGCAACTGCATGACACTTACGCAGTTTATGAAATAAATTAGAGAATGATCGAATTTGAATTTTCACATAGTGATTCACTGAGACCCAGTAATGACTTCTGGGTCCCAGGTAGTTTAAGAGAGTTTAATTTAATTCTTGTAAATGAAACGATTAGTCTATATATTTTTGAATTAAAAACTAAAGTGTTGTCTTACAATATTTTTACATGTAAAAAATGTGTAATCTACAACGCACGCAGTGATTTGGTACATGTCGCATCTACGACTGTGCCCAAAAAAGGAGTCCAATTATTTTTTTCAAAAACTCTTATTTATTCTTCCAAATTTGTTTTATCACCTTCAAAGTAATCCCGTCCAGACACAATGCACTTACGACAATTTTTTCAATCCTCAATGCATGCTTAAAAGTCATTAGCCGAGTGGCCTACAAAGCGCGCGATTAACGTTGAATCTCTTCAATCGACTCAATGGTGTCTCGCATGGAGTGAATAGAGTAGTTGTGGAGCTGATATGGGTTTCATTCTTTAGACAAAAGTCAATGCAGTGAGAGCCTGGAGCATTCAAAGTGTTTTTCGGTACCAATCGAGATTTGACGCGTCTGAGGCCCAAAAGTGGAATTGGTCGATTCTTTTGAAATTCCAACACCGCAGCGGTCTCTAATTGTAAATCGCCCCAAAGCAGTGCCAAATATTTAACTTCGTTGACGTTGGTTGAGGTTGACGGTCGACCAGAGCGCCTTTCTCGTCTTCAACGCGTTCTCCTCGCTTCTTTGAACTGTATATGCCACTTCTCAAACATTTCTTTCCGATACAGAAAGGCTCACCGAATGCCTTCTGTAAAAATTCTATATGCTTTTGTAAACAAAATTTAATGCAAGTTCTCTGCTCAATTAATTCAGACATTTATCAAAATCGTGGAATCAGTTTTAACGCCTCACAAAGCCAAGGGTCACTCAAACACTAATGAACATTTTGACTTCACATTTCACACAGATGTTAAGGACAATGACAACAACCTAAAAAAGGAGAAAAAAATGACGTAATTTAATTCTCGTAAATGATAAGATTATTCCCCTATGTTCTTAAATGTAAAAACTAAAGTGTTGTCTTATCAATGTTTTTTACAATACATTTAAAAACTGTAGTAATTAAAAATGCATGCAGTGGTTTTATACATGTTAAACATTTATGTTATATTTTCTTGCATTGAAAATACTTAAATACTACCTTTAACATGTTAGCAGTTATTTGTAGATAGTAAGAAAGCTTGTTTACATCTCTTGTGAGAACTGATTTTGGCTCCCTAACTGTGCCGGCTTAGCAGCTGTGGTTTAAAGGATCCCTGTTTATTCCTCAGGCTTTATTGGCCTCTGGGAAATGTCCATTTCTTCAAAGAATAGCTTAAAGCAAGCAATTTAAATTTGGATGTTTTTGGATATTTTAATAGAAAAACCATAATATTTATTTGGATAAAAGGATGTATTTCAAGCCTACATAATAATTCTAAAAGTAGCTGATATATTTTCCCTAGAATTCAAAAGGAAATTTCACCTAAATGTAAAAATAATAATGAAAATAAATAAATACAGTGCAAAATAATTGCATTTTATCATAATATGCAACAAAATACTGGCATTACTATATATCAGTACGTACTAAATATGCCAGTATATTAAATATACCAAAATATTGATATTAAATATCATTAATGTGCTGATTTCCACTTTGAAGAATGCTTACCTTTAATTTGCATTTGGAAACAACGTATATATGTAATTTGATTGAATGAACTCAGATTAGAAACAGTTTAGAGTGGAGTATGTTTTAAATACTGTTAAATATGGAAAATAAAAAATATATATTATAATAAGCTTTACTCTCTTTCATTTTCACGATTTTTTTCTTTCACATATTACTTACAATATTCATTTTTAAAAACACACAATATATTTTTTAGTAAAAGAATTAAATTATATGAATAATATTAGCATTTATAATCCAGCCATGCGCAATAAGTTAAATTCTTACTTTACATTTGACATTTACTTAAAGTTGCACCTACATAAATTCCATAAAAAACAAATCGTATTTTTCAAATACCAAAATTGAACTTCCTTTTTTAATTTACAATTTCCCTAATTTAAAAGAAATAAGTACTTCTTTTGTAAAAATTAAAATGATGTTTTGAAAAAATAACTAAATTTTTATTACATTCCTTGCAAAAATTCTTACTAAAAATTCCAGGTCTTGCCTGCCGTATGCCAGCATCAGTTAAAACTAGTGAAGCAGACAAATTGTTTTAAAATTTAATTAAGCGCAACTGTTGTAATTCGGTAGTTCTAAAGATCTATTTACTGTTAAGAATTTTTGTAATAATGTAAGAACGTACTTAAGGAAGAAAGCACACATACTATGTTTTTTAGTAAAATATTTAAATTATATGAATATTAATAGCATTTATAATTCAGTCATGAGTGTTTTATGCAACTTTTTTTTTTGCTTTATGTATCTTTGACATTTATTTTAAAGCTGCTGTTTTTAAAAGATGTTAATGATATAAAATGTACATTTACAAATTCCGTAAAAACAAATCGGATTTTTCATATACCAAATCTGGAATTTCATTTTAATTTAAAATTCCCTAGTTATTAGAAATAAGTAATATAAAATACTTAATATATAAGAATACTTTTTTATTGAAATGAAAATTATGTATTGTAAAGATATTAAATTATCATCACCTTTCTTTGCAAATTCCCATAAAAATTCCAATTTTTGTATCCCACAATAATATCGAGAAATATGACCAAGATTAGTTTTATTTTCAAAAACAAAACACTTAATTGAAAAATATGGTAGTGGTGAGGAAGTGATGAGTTTGAGAAATCTCATGGTCTACATCTGGGAATGTTTGTTAAATATTCTAGTCTCAAATAAGAGTGCAAATGCCTAAATGCATCAACCTAAAGGTACCACCTTGATAGCTCTAAATATGCATGTATCTACATTTTTAGTGGCCAACAATATCTGTCCTTTTTCTCATATTTAATCTTTTTTTTTTTCTTTCTGATATTAATTATTTATTTGTCATTGTAATATTTATCTTTCTATTTCTATCAGATCATCATAAATCATAGATTGGTGAATAGATGAAGAATCGATTCTATTTATCTTATTTTGCATTGTTCTAAAATCTATTCTGATCGTAGATAAAGAATAGATTCTCGAAAAATGTGGAAAACAAGTGGCAAAGAATACAGTGTAGGGAAACAAGGATTTACAAAAGTTTATCCATTTAATGTTAGTAATTCCATAATATTCCATCTCATTCTTAAGACACAAAATGCCTGAAAACAAGTCTTTTTCAAACCTCTTGTCGAATGTGCAGTTCTGTTGGGAATTTTTTTGATTAAAGGAAGGGGTAATTGCCAGTCGTAGGCTAGCATCATTTAAAACTAGGTGAGCAGACAAATTGTTTTAGAATTTAATTAAGCGCAACTTTCGTAATTCAGTAGTTCTAAAGATCTATTTACTGTTAAGAATGTTCGTAACAATGTAAGAACGTTTTGAAGATTAAACGTTGAAAAATAATTTTTTTTAAAAACTTATTTTATATCATGTGTTATGCAAATTATTAATTCTTGCTTAGATTATAAATTTCTAGTACGTTTAATTTTTGAAAAACGTTGAAAATTTGTATTAAAAATTTTCAATTTTGGGGAAATATTTTTATTATTAATATTGCAAAGTATTTATAATGTTCAATAAAAGTTTTAATAAATTTATTATGAATGAAGTGTACTTTTTACACAAATTTAAATCATAAAAATATTTTATTCATTATTTACTGATGTGCTTTTCTTTGAAGAGTATTTTCTTAGCTATCCAATGTAATAAAATTCAATATACATTGTGGTATATAAGTCCTTCATTATTATACAAATTATTAAAATCATTTTATTAGCAGAACTCTAAAATACTAGATGAAGATTAAATATTGGCATTAAAAAGCAAAAATTAAAACTAATATTGAATCAGAGAAAAAAATAAACTGATTTCAAATTTTAAATACAGGCATCACAAATTTTTGGTTTATTTTTAGAACGAGTGTTCTTTGTTTCAGATTAAATGTTATAGTTTCGTTAAATTTATATTAAAATCTCCATTACTTTAATATATTCTACAAAATTAATACTTCATTAAGAAAATATTTAGATCCCATAGTATTATTTTATTATATAATTTTTTTATGTATAGGAAAATTATTTAAGTATAAAATTAATGAGTATAATTTATTAGTGTTATTTTAATTTTCAAACTTAACTTGGTGAATTTATATGAAATATGCATAAACATATGGATTATCATTCTAAAATATAAATTTAAAATGTTATAGAACAAACAATGGTAATAAAAAAACTTGTCAAACTCAAAGTAGCATTTTTCTTTCTAGGTTTAATATTTATTTATAAATAAAATTTGATATATATATTTTTTTATTATATTTTAATTATTTATATAATTTAAAATTTATTATATTTTATTTACTTTAATTGATTTAAATTTTGCCATGAACCTTAAAGCTTATCATATGAGTTAAGAGGTTTACATCGTAAATTAAATCACAAATTATATGTACCCTATAATGGCAACATAAAATATAACTATTTATTTAATTTAAATATGAATAAAAATATCACAGAGATATATTCAAATAAAAATTTTCAATCACATAAAAATTTGATTAACATTTGGATAAGTTAGATGCTAAAGGATGATAACGTTTTTCAGTTAGCATAAGATAATACAAAAATGCCTCTATTATTCCAGCTGAATGACTTAAACGAGTTTGAACTTTAGCCGAGTTACCGAAGGAAAAAAATTATATCCCTTTTTCCATTCAAACCAGAGCATTTTGATTCTTTCACTATAATTCTTCATTCCAATGATAAGAGAATGCATACTGCCTGTGAAAGAGCTATTCCAAGTGCTAAATGAAGTGAAGTCTGCATTTAAAAGGTATTTTTAATTCACTCTTAAATAACATTAAATTCAAATGATGAAATGGCATCAGAAATGGCTGGAAAACACAAACAACAGAGAAAGTTATGATGAAATTAATGCTCCTTAAAGGATCTTACATTTCGTAGGTCTAAGTTCAATGAAAAATACGTTAGGTTTGAGAGAATGCTATAACTGAACTTTTGGTGAAACTCATACAATGGCGTGACAATGTAGCAAGAAAATGTTCATCGTTCCATAAACAAGAAAATATCAGACTTGTTCAAATGAATAATTTCATTCCCCACATTTATAAAAAAGCATTGGAAGAATATATCAAAGGAATGCATATACCATTAAAATTATTGAGTTGTGGGCAAATTTACATTTCAACTCCTACTAGTGAAAAATAATATAAATTCCTTTTACACGAGTGTTTTGATTATCTGATGGGAACTTGGTTTATATTAACTCGGATAATCATTACAAATGAGTAAATTAATTTTAAATCTGAAAAGCTTGACAAAAACAATGGAGAAAAATTTTGCTTCATTATGTTATTATACAAAAAAAAAGAAGAAAAAAAGGCATGTAATTTTAATTTAATTAATTAAGTAATGCTCAATAATTTAAATAATGTAATTAGAGGATTTATAATTTCATTAATTTAATTAATAATTTTAATTTAATTATTTTTAATTTAAATAAAAGCAAAAATAACTATTGCATTATTTTATTTTTATTAAATTATTTTATTATTTATATTATTTTATTGGTGAAAATTTTTTTACATTATTTTATTATACAAGAGGACTTTCTCTCTAAGAGAAAATAAAGCACGTAATTTTAATTTAATTAATTTTTAATTTAAAATATGATACATATTTTTGAAGTATTAACATTGAATAAATTATTACAAATGAGTTCATACATATTAAGTATTTGATGAAAATAGATATATATTTTGTTAGTCAATAATTAAGTCTTGAATTACAAAAAAAAAAGAAAAAAAAAAAAAAAAAAAAAATGCTTTTCTTACACTTTTTTATCAAAGAAATTTTATTTTTATCAAAAAACTTGTACATATTTATTTTTGCTTTTTTTAAAATATGCAAAATAAGATATTCTTAAAAGTAAATGTAAAAATTTTATGCTGTTTGAAATTCAACAGAATACAAATATTTTTTATCGTAGTAAAGTATTTTTTTAAATATTAAAATTTGGTTTTATATGATTCACTTTGATGTGATACAAATGCTACTAAGCCATTTTAGATAAATTGAAAATACATTGATTGAATCTTAATTACGATCTTATTACCATACCTAAATAAGTTACATTCTTGAATCACGCTTTTTATAATATGCGAATTTAAGTAAACGGTTTTTACTTGCATAAAAATATTCTATTGTATTCACTATTTTAAAGAAAACGAAATATCAGTTTACCACTAACCAGAGTCATTATCATATTAATTAATTCAGTATGACAGAAATTCCATTAAAAACTATTTCAAAGAAAAAAATTGTTTTCAAAAAGGTCTTTACTAATTTGCAATTAACTGAGTTCATCTCTTTATATGCATCTTATCTTATTTTTTGAACTAATTTTTTGAATAATGAGTTTTTGTTGTAAAATGGGAAGCTAAAAATTTATTTTTAAAAAAATATATAACGTTTTGATTTATGTTACAATGAATCTTAGCAATTTAAAGGAAATTTTTCCCTTTAATCTATAAATAAGTATTTAAATGATAATAATTTTTAAATCAATATCTATTTTAAATAGTAAATAAAAATTTTTAAGCAGCAATGTAGAATTAGAGAAAATTAAACATCTATTAGAAAAAAATTAGAAAATATTCTATTTCTATTTTTATATGTTCCTAATGTTATAAAAGGAAAATTAATCGTCTATTTTCATTTGCAAATATCATAAATATTGTTATACATGATAAAATTCTAATACAAAAAAGAAAAGATATGTTCTATACAAAAAAGAGAAAATATATACCTAATACAAAAAAAAAAAGAAAAATATATACTCTAATACAAAAAGAGAAAAGGTATACTCTAATACAAAAGAGAAAAAGTATACTCTAATACAAAAGTACTATTAATTATTCTGTTAACATGAACGTATTAATTTTAACAACATAATATTTTTTTTAACATTTTTAACATATTTCTTTTGTTCTAAAGTTTCACTGAAATATTAATTTTAATTTGGGACAGATGTTTCAAGTTACATTTTTTTACCAAACTTAAAGAATTTTAAAATAAAATACCATTATATATCCATACTAGATAGTTAAATTGTGCTGAGACATTTTTCATGTTCTCATTTTTTAAAATTATAAGTAAAAATATAATATGTGTTTTCAGTTGCACAGATATTAATACAAATAAATATTAATGAAATTATTAAAAATACGAAAGTCCAAATTCCTTGGCACTGTAATGTATTTTGTTATGAAATATATATGGTAGTATCTAAAATTGGTTTTAAAGCGTATTTATATAATAAACATATTCTTTTACAGAATATTTAATAAATATATATAATACAGCTATTAAATATTCTACAGTTTGCAGCTGAAAAATATTTTTAGTACTTTAACTGAACAATTTTTTTTAAACATTAATTCAAGCAATTTTTGATCCACAGTTGTCCTAAAAAATATATTTATGCATTACTGGATTAAAATACATAAATATTTTTTTTTAAAATTTCCATGATTCACTTCTAGAAAAATGCGTAATTTATGAACTAGTTAAATTTCTTTACCCGTGTATAATTTAAAAATACATAAAAGTATTAAATATAGTTTTTAATGAAAAAGGCTATTTAAAAACTTTTTGTATTGCAGCTTTTTATTCATCTTTTAGTGGATTAAAAACTTTGATTATTATTCAAATATCATAAGAATCAGTAAATCGTGAAATTTAAAAATTCATGAAATATATATTCTGTACCCATGAAAGTAAAATATAATACATTTAAAAATTTTATATCCTAATTCTAAATAAAATTTATAATTATATTAAAGCATTACATTTTAACTTTTATAAATTTTCAAGAAAGATTTATCATAATTATTTTATTTGATGAGTTTTACTTATTTTTCTGAAACATATAAGTAATTTTAGAGAAAGAATAATTTAGAAAAGCATCTTTTTTTTTAAAGATTATAACTTTATGAACATCTTTATTTTAATGAAAAAATCTAACGTTTTGTGCTTTTTTTCTAAGTATTATCTTTTGTATAAAAGCGATTGAAGATATTTGTAGTGTCAAATTAATGTGCATCTTAGAAAATGACTTATGAATGGAATAAAAGTAGTTTTACAGCATTAAATTACAAAAAAAAATTTTTTTAGAAAAAAATAAAAGAGAGAAGTACTTTGAGCTTTCAATGCTGTATTTTCATTTCTGAACCAAAGAAAGAAATACACTCATGTCTATAAATTAAGGATAATTCAGAATCACAGAAATTGAACTCTAAAAATAAAAAATTTCACCTGTAGAATGATCACACACATATTGAAGAAGAATATGCAAATTACAGAAACCACCAGATGGCGCGGATAGAACGTCACAATGACGAGAGTGTAAGAGAGGGGTATATAAGGAATGGTGGCAAAGAAGTAAAATTGTTCACAAGCGCTTTAAAAGCCTTTCAGTGCACAACTGCATAGTTATGGCACAAAGGAAGCATTTCGAGGATTTTTTACGTGGTAGAAATATCGGACGACTGGAATGAACGTACCCAGCTGGAAGTAGCGAGGAACTTGAATCTCCCAGAGTGTCATCTCCAGGCTTTGGCAACGATTCCAAGATGATGGTAATGTGAGTAGATGTTACAGCACAGGTCGCCCCCGAGTTACAACGCAGAATGAGGACCGGTATTTAGCAGTTACTGCCAACAGAAACAGACGGAGCACAGCATCAGACCTGTCTCGTCAGCTCTCTTCAGCTACAGGTACGACAGTTTCAAGGCAGACCGTACAGACGCTTAGGGCATATTGGTCTATATGCTCGTAGGCCTGTCAGATGTGTTCCACTTACCGCAACTCACTGTCGCCTGCGATTGACCTGGAGTAGAGAGCAACATTGTGGACACCGCAACAGTGGTCTGGTGTGATGTTTTTCCGACGAGTCCAGGTTTAGTTTGCAGTCTGATTCTCGCCGGACTTTCATATGGAGAGCCAGATACCCGTTACCACCAAGAGAACACCATTGAACGACACTGTTACGGTGGCGCAGGATGGCTCGTTTGGGAGGAATTATTCTTGGTTCCAGAATTGACCTGCATGTTCAGAGTGTAACGATGACAGGACACATCTATCGGGTTGTCATTCTGGAACAACATGTACGTTTGTTTCGGGGCGCCATGGGTGCTGAATTTCTGTTTATGGATGACAACGGTCGTCCTCACCGTGCAAACATTGTAGACGAATTCCTTCAATTGAGGATATCACCCTGTATGGATTGGCCAGCATACTCACCGGACTTGAATCCAATAGAGCATGTGTGGATATGCTTGGCCGACGAATTGCAGTCCGTCAACCCTCCCACCTGTCAACCGGAACTTCGGAGGGCATTGCTTGATGAGTGGTAATATTCCCAAGACCAGATTGATAATTTGATACTCAGCATGCCTTGGCGTTGTAAGGCCTGTATTGCATCGTCCGGGAGACATACTCCCTATTAACGATCATACTAACCATGTGTTATACTGTTTTTTTGTAAATAGGTTCTTTGAAATTTTCTCCAGGGAGTAAAAATCGCAATTTTTATTAATTATGTCAAACGTATAGCATCTTTTTTGCTCTTTTTATCCTTTTGTTTAATAAATAGACTTTACAAATAAGTCAAATTTGTTTTGCTTCTGTCTCTTTCTTTGCCTGAACTTCATTATCCTTAATTTATGGACATGAGTGTATATTATCCTTTCTGAATTTTCTTCCAGTATTCAGATGATTCTGTTTTGAATAATAAATTCTTATTAACTGCTAAAAAATGGAGAAAACAATTTGAATTCAATTTGTTTTTATCGTTCATTGCTTTTAAAAACGTAATTCAAATTAATTTCAACAATAATATTACTTAAGTCCTGAATTTGATTTTTCTGATTAAACATTTAATAAAGAATTTAATCTTACAGTTCAAAATTCAAACTGCGTGTGATACCTAAAATAAGTAAATTAAATTTCAGGGCATTGAATTACTTTTATTCACTAAACTTTATTAAATGTTTAATGGAAAATTCAATAGAAATCCATTTTAAAAAAATTGAATTGAATTTCATATCCTATTTCGTTATTTAATTAAATGCTTTTCAAATCATTTACGGTTTTATGAACACAAATGCATTGAAGAATGGGAAACTTTATCCCCACCATGTTAAATTTTACTCAACTTTATGTCTTATTTACCAACTTTATTGTGTAAGTTAGAATTATGATGTTTTGATGGTTGTTAGAATATTATGATATAGATACTTTAAGAGACCATTTATCTTACCAAGATCCCACCAGGCAAAAGGAAAAATTATTATTAGTTATTTACTGAAAATAATTTTTAAATTAGAATTTTTGATAAAATATCACTGCCTAAAATACATAATTCCAAACAAATCATCAAATATTTGTGTTAAAATAAGTGATATAACAGGTGCCTTTAAAAACTAGCCTTTAAAACGTTTGAATTCTAAAGTTACATATTGAGAAAACGGAACACCACTTGAAAAATTTTAGCAACATTTTTTTGTTCATTTTAATTGAAAATCATTCAGGCTTCCTCTTAAGTCTTAAGAAATATTTCTCGGATTTTCTTTCAATTAACAAGTCCTTTATAAACTCACGGGGATTTTTCAAACTCAGTATTATTTTGAAAAACCTCGAAGAAAGCATCTAAGAGCTTTTAATCATTTTCTAATCAGGATCAACTTTATTCAATTCCCGTGAAAAGACGTCTTTGCTTGTCCTTGTATCAAGTAAATTGTCGCTATTCTCCTCCATCCTCCTCCTCGCTCCTGTTATCTGCTATATCAGCGAGAATCAAGTTATGTCAGCATAGTGACAGGCAAAATTTTATGTTTCTGTTTAAGTGATTTTCTTTTCGACACCTAAAAGAAATAAATATCCTTTAATTTTTTACTTTATCCTCTACTCTGCACGGCGTACTGAGAGTAGTTTAGTTACAGAGAGTAGTACGTCAAACAAGAAGTGTTTCCGTCAATCTAGATAATTGGAAAATTTTATTGTTTGTTCTGGCTTTTTTGTGTGTGACGATTTAATCCTATTTTAGCTGCAGTTACTGAGCAATTAGAAAATGATTTGACTTTTTAAATTATAATATAATCTTTTCAGAATAGACCTTTTTGTATTGTATTGTAGTAAAATAAATTTAAATCAAATTAGTTTATCTTGTTAAATTTTTTTAGCATTGAAACTTATTATAAAATAATGGTTTCCAAAATTTTACTAACAAGAATTTTGAATTATCTGTAAGAAAACATAAGTTTAAAAGGAATTTTAACACGTTTTAATAGGAATATATTTGTTGATATTTTTATTAAATTGTTACATGAAATTCGTTTATTACTGTATTATAAGTAATAATTGTATTAAAACGAAACTTTGAATTTTATAACCCAGAGACATCCAGCTGTAAGCACCATTTTTTCACTTTGGACATTGATTTAATTTTTTTCTTACTATATAATAATTACTTTAGGCAAATAAAAATTAAAAAGTTATAAATGAGACGCATACATACATAAGGATAACATATGTGCTTTTATATTGAATTATTATTTCTATGTATTATGGTTCATAAATAATAGAACTTCATATAGTTATGAGAACTTATAAAATAACAAATTTCCATCTCCTAAAATAATATATTTTAATCATATTTCATTAATTAAAAATTGCTCCAATTTCAGTTTAAAATAAAATGGAAACATTATTATTAACAAATAACTTTATTTATAACTATTAACTATGTTTGAGAGATTTTACCATAATAGCCAATACCCGACTTCGGATAATAAGAAGTTTATTTACTTTAACAGCGGATATCAAATAGTTATATTACAATATTACATTCCTAAGTTGAATATATTCCGTGAGCTTTGATCTCTGAAGTATCTTGCCATAAAGTTTGATGAAAATGTCTAAAATTAATGCATCGAGTGGAATTTCAAAACCAAAATTGGTATCTGAAATTGAATTTTCATTAAATATTTCCTCATTATATTTGGCAAACTCATGTCTGTGAAAATTGCAACACCATGAAGGACTTACGCGAGTGAGCTGGAAATTTTCAGGAAATACAAATTAGCGCATGATATGCAAATGATTAGGAATTTCAACCGTAGCGCATGCGTATGCTGAGCAGCGCCTTCGAACGGCGGAGGGATCCGAATAAATAGACGGCTGTAGCGAGGCGTGTATGGTTATCGGTGGTTATCTGATAGAGTTAAAGGTTAGCTCAATCGTTACTTATGCCTCTTCGACGAAAGAGAGCGAGATTTGAACAATTTACAGAGTTTGAACGGGGGAGAATCATCGGCCTTCGTGAAGCTGGATTGTCTTATCGATGCAGTAGCCGCTCGTGCAGCAGCGTAACAGCAGCACAGTGATGCGTCTTTGGAAGCAGTGGACGGACGAGTGTCGGACAACTCGGAAATCTGGGAGAGTGGACCCCGAAATGTGACGTCAGCTCGCGATGATAGACACCTGAGCCCGCATGGCGCTGACGGACCGTACAGCTTCCTCTAGACAATTGGCAGCACAGTGGTCAATAGCTACAAGTGTTCATTGTGTGCTTCATCAATTCGTAGACGTCTGCTGCAGTGTGGACTGCGCGCAAGGACTCCTTTTATACAGATCCCTCACGCTAAACCATCGCCGCCGGCGGCCCACAATGGGCCGCTCAGCATAGAGACTGGCGTGCTGATTGGCAGCATGTCTGTTTTCTGACGAATCCCGCTTTTAATTTGTGGTTGGTACCATGTTGGCCGCATTCGTGTCACACGCTATGCCGGTGAACGCCACCTTCCGGAGTGCATTATCGAACGCCACAGCGGACGAACACCCGGAGTTATGATCTGGGGTGTCGTAGCATATCATGGACGATCTCAATGCTATGAATTGTGTGGGCAATCTGAACAGCAACCGGTACATCAGCGAAGTTCTACAGCCCCAAGCTGTTCTCCCTTCAAAGCTTGCCAGGCGCTGTATTTCAACAGGACAATGTCCGCCCTCATATCGCTAGGACTGTTCAATTCTTCTTTTGCAACGCGGCAGGTACAGCTTCTTCCTTGGCCTGCGTATTCCCCGGATATGTCGCCGATTGAACTTGTGTGGGATTTCGTTGGTCTCGTGATCCTCGACCTGTTGCTTCTGCAGACGAACTTTGGGTGCGCATGCAAACAATATGCTCTTCCTCAGGCAGACATTCAAAATTTTGTTTGACTCCATGCCACATCGTGTAGCAGCACTTATTGCGGCGCGTGGTGGCTACAAAAATACTGATTCCGATCTCTTGTTATTGTTTGTTTGCTTTGAACATTTAATAATTTATTTGTGCCACTACCACTCAACTGTGTGTTAAATTTCATTCAATTATGACGATTCCTTCATGGTGTTGCAATTTTCACAAAACATGAGTTTATGTTTTTATGTATATATATATGTGTGTCTGTGTGTGTGTGTGTGTGTGTGTGTGTGTGTGTGTGTGTGTGTGTGTGTGTGTGTGTGTGTGTGTATGCATTTAACTTTCAATTTCAAATGCAGTTCGTACTGTTCAACTTTTTTTCGCATTTATTTCATGATTTTCAGTTTTGTTGATTCAGCTTTAGCGCAGCGCACATCAGAATTACTTTCTTTTTTAATTTGAATATAAGACATTACAGATTTTGCAATTTTTTTCT
Source organism: Caerostris extrusa (assembly GCA_021605095.1). Lineage (NCBI taxonomy): Eukaryota > Metazoa > Arthropoda > Arachnida > Araneae > Araneidae > Caerostris > Caerostris extrusa. The sequence continues at coordinate 43,567 of BPLR01000149.1, forward strand.
ACTGTGGTTCTATTTATATTTTTGATCAAATGATTTCCTTTTATTTATTCAAATACTTTATATATATTATCATTTTTCACTGCTTTTTTAGTGCCAGAAAATCCTATTTTTATATCAATTTTTTTATAATCATTTTTTTTTTTTTTACATCTTGAACAGTGAAAATTGATTGTATTTTTCTTATTTACTTACTAGAAAACATATATTTTTAACTTAACTTGCTTGATTGTTTATAGTCATTTCGTTCTATGGTCATTTTTTGCACACTCTGGGATAATTAGACTGGGACCCACAGTTTAACGTGGATTCCGAATCACTAAGAAACATCCATGTCACCGAAAAAATTCGAACCTGAAGCTTGTGGTAACAATGCTTACTTTCTTGGAGGTATCATGGTGTGAATGGTATGTAAAGGACATGCTTATAAATTATTACATATCTGTCATATGAATATATTACAACTTTGCATTTGTTTTTTAAGAATATTTTTGGGCCTAAATTTATTATTTTATTTTACTCCTTCAATGTTTATAAAGTTAATAACATTTATTTTTTTATAAAAAATAATTCATTCACTTTCTTTTTCAACGAATGAAAACTTGAAATATTTTTATATCATGATACATAATTAAATTGTAGAAAAAATGTAAAATTTATCTTAATAAATTATAAAATCCCCCCATAAAGCAGGCAAAGAAAGATATTGTGAAGAGATCTTCATCAGGAGATCTTCATTTTTTTGTTGCATTCTATTCACTTTTTAGTAGAAATTTAATTATGAAAAATTTTAATTTCATTTTCTTTTTGCATTATAATACAACTGGTATTTATGAATATATAGTATCATATGCTTAAAAAATAAAAACAAATTTCATGAGCTACTTGAACATCGATTGGCCTTTTATTATATTGTTTTATCGGCCCTAGATGAATTTTGAGATTTTTCATTAGCTATTGATGGACATCAAAGAAAATTATTATTTTTATTAACTGTTGATAGGTGTTGCATGATATTACAGTTAGGGATTGTAATACCGGGATACCGAATACCGGTATTTTGAGCCATTTGTACAATTTTGTAATACCTGTATTCACGAATTTCAATTACACGGTATTTACTAGAAATTTAGTATTCTTAACTGTGAAAGAATCCTTATCTATGTAATTCTTTTTCTTATCTGTTATTCGGTATAGTTATCGAAGATTATGACAACACTAATGTCGATAGTGTAAAGTAATTGTCTCTTGAACAAAAATTAGAATTGGCGATAACTAAAAAATTTCAGCAAATCAAAATACAATACAGAAATCAGCTGTATCCAAACAATCTGACAAATAGATTTATTTGACGATGAGGATTTAGAGGTAAATACTTGAAAAAGTATATCGTGCATTGCTAGCAGTACACCAACTAGAGCAGATGCTGAAAGAGTTTATTCGACAGCTGGTAATTTTTTGCATAAAATTACGTTCATATTTTTGCATAAAATTACGTTAAAATTAGGCTTAATGATAGTACAATTGATGCATTATGTTTTTTAAGATCATATTTCAAAAATGCGTAATAGTACCGCAGACTGAATTGTGATATTCACACTTTTTTTCTGATTAAAAAATAAATAAGACGTTCATTTACTTTTTGTGATTCTTTATATACTGTTATAATTGTTTTGTGATATTTACATTCTCTAATAAAACTGGCAAATAAAAAAACTAAAAACCCTGTGTTTCCTTTCTTTTCTGAATATTTACTACCGGTATTAAAACCGGTATCCCGGTATTAAGTTCTAAAAAATACCGAATACCGGTATTAAACTTCTGGTCCGATATTGCAATCCCTAATTACAGTGGATAGTTTTAATGGGTTCTTGACTGATAATTATTTTTTTGTCACACAATTATTGTAGGGGGTATAAGTTTAAAATTTGTTTTAATTAAAAAAAAAAAAAATTCTGGAGCTATTGTGATTGTAAATAAATGAATGTAAAATTAAATATATCGCAAAATTACAATCCTTTTACCTAAACCATATCGAAACTTAATAAATTATGAAAAACACAGTGTGACCAAGGGATGCCATTGGAGTGATGGAGTGCCTTTAATGTGAAATTCATGTTACATCAATGACCATTATTGATATTATCATGTTTATATTTGGAGAGAACTGAGAAATCAATACCTTGACTACCCAATAATGACTAATCGCCCTTCTACTAGAAGTTGACTGATCAACTGAGCAGTGATGATGATCTATGTACCTAGGCTGAATCTATAGCATACGTTTCTTCACAGTAAATTTTCATGAGAAATCGGCTTTCAAAAGGTAAATTAAAATTCATTGTTTGTAGTTATTTAATCTGTTGTTATTAATTTATCAAATACTTAGATTTGATTCTGGTACATTTTCTATACTTCAATATTTAATCCTATTTAATTGCAAATGCCCCGGAATTAGACTTATCAATAAAATAATTTCAATGTTCAAAAAAGTTTAATTTTTAATTTATGTGTTCCACAAGAATGATTTTTAAGTGAAGAAAAATGAAATTGAATTATTTTTAAATTGAATTCATTATTTTATTAAACTAAGTTCATTTTAAAAATTCATTAAATTATTTAAAAATTTATTAATTTTTCATTTAAATTTGCTTTAAGTACAATCAGCTGTTTTATGTGTTTATTCTGAATTCCATGCAGGTTATATTGATTCTTGTTGTTGATGTTTGCTATTTAGATAATTTTAATTAATTATACTATTTGACATAATGATACTATTTATTCTACATGCATATTGAAACAAAATAAATAACGATGTCTGATAACAGAATAATTCGATTTTTACTGAAATCCTACGCATTCAGATATTTAATTATCCATTTTATTTAATTGTTTAAAATGTTAGTATGAAATAATATATAAAGAATAGGTATGAAATAATATATGAAGAATAGATATGACACAATATATATAGAATATATATGAAATAATATATAAAGTTAATTTTTAAATAATTACTCTTATAATTTTAAATTCATATTTAAAATTTTTAGTAAATACTAATGAGAAGATATCAATTTTATTTTAAAAATTATAATTTTCTGATACTAAAATGCATAAATTAAAAAAATTAATTTTTATGTTATCACAAATAATAGTTAATTGAAATGTAAAAATTAAATGGAAGTAAACTTTGATGATATAATTATTGCTTAAATTCAATGGACACGCTTATTTTATTGAAGTTATATCGACTATAATAATCGAATGTATTTCGCAAATTGAATTCGATTATAATAATAAAATGTAGATAATTAACGCAAATAATCTATTTTTTATTAAGGAAAGATATTAATTAAATTATGTAGTTTATAGCATATTTTTAAAAATTTTAATTTAGAATATCATTGAAGTTTGTATTTGATTAACATGAAATATATTTATCATGATTTATCTGATTTCCTTTTGGCATGACAATTGTATGCATGGGAATGGAAAAAACACAGATAAATATTTTTTTATCAAATAAAAATATTTCCTTTCTATTTTAACTTAATATATTAGTGTTGCTTTTGATTAGATCTTTGATAAGATAACTTTAGTTTAAAAATAAAGTCCAATCGTATTTTAAAATAAATCCTAATGATGTTTTATAATTTTTTTTTTACAAATCTTCGAACTTTAAGTTCTTCCGAATCTTATGTAAGGAAATTCTTTTTGAATATCTTTTCGCAAAATTGAAAGTAATGTGAAACTGATACAGAACTCCAAAATTCTATCAGCGACAAAATATTTTCCACTGAAAATAATGAAACCCTTTTAAAAATCGAACCGAAATTCGAAATAAAAAACTTTCTTCAAAAGTCAAATAAAAATACATCTGCTTTCGCAAATGATGTTTTTAAAGTCAAAATTAATTATTTGATTGCATGAATATAAATAATTTTTATTCTAGAATTGAAAATGTAAATCCATTTTAAGTAACGATGACGTTTCGCGAGTAAAAACATATTTTCTTTTTCAAAAATAACTTCAAAATAGCTTGCTTTAAAAAGAAATTCAATTGAATTTTTATGTAATTCAAAACTTTCGCTTTTATAGAAAATTCTTATGACAAAAATAGGAAAGGTTGAAACTAAACGGCTTCAAGATACATACATATATATATTTATACAAGATAAATACATTTTACATATTTTATTTTGATCAAGTTGAGTTATCATATTTATTGTAATGTAATATTAGTACAGTAAGATAAATATTAATTAATAATAAGGATAATAATGAAAAAGTATTGCTTTAGAATGTTGCTACTTGATAAAAATGTACCTAATGTAATAGTAAAAAATAAAAGGAACAGAAGAAGTTTCTGGACAGTGTACTGTCTGTCTTGACTCTTTTTTAGAAGAACTATATGGAACAAAAATTAAGTTACCGTATATTAGGGAATTACTATCACCAAAGGAAACGACTGGGAGACAATTGGGGATGACAGGAAAAACATTTGTAGAAAACTCGCAAAGAAGATCAAGAATGTAGTCAATCCAAGTTTAAAGCAGTTTTCCTTTCAGACTCCTGATTGGCCATAAGTGTTTGGCCAATTACCTTTTCCGAATGATAATATTTGAAAGCCCAAAATGCATGCTCTGCAATCATGGAGAGCACATGGATTCACCTAAACTTGCTGTCTGCTACTTGTCTGTCTGTTATCTTGCTGTCATTTGTTTCGTCTTCTGTGTAGGGTCGTTACTGGGAGGCTAAGGCTCTTATGGGCTAAACATGTCGCTATGTGATTTCCTTCGTTTCTCATTGTTGTTTTCATATTCCTTGTTTATTTTTATTTTATTGCTTATCGTAGCCTGCCATTGGAAATAAAAAAAAAAAAAAAAAAAAAAGGATTAAGCCATTTATTTTTGCAAAAAGTGTTTTTATAAAAGAACCTCTGAAAAATTTTTATTTTTTTATTTTCAGATTCTTGAAACCCAAATTTTATTTCTCGTGAAATATTATATTAAAATATATACCACAATAACATGCCTTCTTTGTAGCATTCAGTTTATTCTGAGAAGATGAATTTGATTTTTACCTATAAATCAATGAATAATAATTTACTTTCAAACCATTCAAATAAATAAATAACTACATAGGAACACGAAAGGCAATAACCAGAAAATACACAATGAATTTCTTCTCAGAAAAACAAATTGTTGAACTTCAACAGAGACTTTTTTATTACGAACTATATAAACTTTATTTTAAATATTTATTTCCTCCATTCACGTAGATTATAGCCTGCCACAAAGCATTACCAATTTCAAACACGAAAAAAGGAAATGAATTAACCAAAAAAAAAAAAAAAATATCACCAACATTCTTTTTTTTTTTTTTTTTTTTGTAGGAAAAAAAAAAAATAACGTTTTGAGATTAATAGAGAGAAAATATATTGTGGCAGAAACTCTTGAGGATTTCTTTTTTCTTTTCAGGCATTGACCGACGTTTTTATGTCCAATATAATAATGCGAAAGCAGTGGAAATATCCCTTCTTCTACTAGCAAAATCCTCACGCACGCCCCATGTTAGAGGAGAATTGAATAAGAAAAAAAAAGCAGATACGACGGATTTTACATCCCAATCGACGTCCAAAGAATTCTTGGTTTTTTTGGTTATTACCCTTTATTGAATATTGAATGGTGAAGAAAAGGTGGGATCTTCTTCCAAGTCCCCTCCTCGAAAACCCCACCAATAAGTAAAAAAAAAGAAAAAAAAAAACGAAGAGATTTTTTTTTATTTTATTTTCTGCAACCCTCTTTTTATACCTCCCCTTCTCCATTACATTCACCATGCTATTATGAGACTGAAAATGGCAGCGGCGATATTGAGTGACGTATTTGTCCATTCCTCTAATTCTTTAGAAGGAGAGAAAAAAAATGGCACCGAAACATTTATAAGAAAAATTGTCGTATGGAATAAAGAAAAAATGAGTGACTGTTGATAGAAATTTATGAGTGTAGTTTGTTTAGTTGTTGGCTGAAAATTAAAGTTCTGATTAATAATAGTTTTTTATTATGTGCAGTTTAAGTAACAATAGAACAAAATTCATCATTGGATTTTTCATATTGATTTCCTATTAGCTCAATTTTTCAAAGATCAGGTTTCAATAAATACAATAGTAAAGAATAGTATTACAAATCCGTAAAGTTTGAAGAGACAGTGTTTTACTGTGTATCAAATAATAATTGTGTGTTTGTTTGTGTTATTATTTATTCTGAAAATGTAACTGAATAAATGTTACATTGAAATATTGTTATGCTCTATCTTACAGATATATAAGGTTTTTTTATATTTCTGTTTATCCGTAATAAACAGGAATAAATATAATTCTAATAAATAAATATAATTTTTATTTACATTATTTAAAAGTCAATTGAATTGTGTGATAAAAAAAAAAATCATAACTGAACTTTAATGCTAAACAATTTTAATGCAAACTTATTTAACCATCAAATACCTCTTATAATTAAAAATGGAATGGAAATAACTGTGAAAAACCAGAGAAATTTTGCAGTTGTAAGAAATGTGGAACAAAAGAAACAAAAACATGTACTTAATTTATTAACTATTTTTTTTTTGTTAAACAGTTAGTAAGCAAGGACACAAATTTATCAGAAAAAATGTGAAAGATTTATAGTAAGAAATATGCCAGAAATGATTTGAAAAAAGACATTTAATTAATTAATTAAATATCTTAACAAAAAGTTAGGTAGTTATAAAAAACTGTCAAGAATAGGAAGATAGTAAAGAACTTCATAATAAATGAAAATATTTTCAAGTTATGTTCTGTTACATTCTCTCTTTTTGCCGATAGAGATGAAAGATTCCGATTTAATATTCGCGAGACTTTATAGATTGCGCCCGCTTGACTATTAATTCCATTTGAACGATTTCAATGCTATATCTCTCTCATATTAAATCGATTCTCAGAAAGATTAAAGTGAAGCATTTCTTATTATCGATTCCGTGTCCTGTTCTCCCCCATTTCCTTGAGGGGTTGGATATGGCAAACCTCGTAGTCATGTTATTAAATCCACATATCCCCCACAATTGGAAACTTTCAAATGAATACCCAATTCGAAAATTTTTCCCTTTTTTACTTCTTTTCGAACAGGCCCTTGCTTCCTTTTTTGTTTCCTGACAGAATGGATGGAACCCACTTTTGGGGTATCACTCTTGTACGTGAGGTACAGTAATATAAAGGAGAACACGTCTGAAATAAACGCTTTTCTTGAAATATAGATTCGGTGGATACCGTAGAAATGCCAGGAGCACTCTAGGAAAATGGTTTTCGAGAAGGGTAGAGGTGGATAAAATATGGAGGTGTTTGGGAAGCATTTTTATAAATGAAGGTGGTAGCAGAACTGGTTTGAGGATGTAGTTATTCTTCAACATTTAAGATCAATCTATTGAACGTATAATCGAGTTCAATAAATTTGCTTTCAATTTCTAATGGATTGGTTGTCTTGTAACTAATATATTTTTCTTATACAAGACACTAAAATTTACAATTTACATCATTTTATCTAGATATGGTGATTTGAAACATGGTTCAATCAGAAGGCCCAAGGTATCTTCTATAATATTATCCATAAGAAAATATGTATTGTATTCTTAAGTTTTCTTAATGTTACTAAATATAGGACGTTCATGTCTGTGACTAACCTTTTCTTGAAATAGATTTACTGAATATCGCAGATATTCTAGCAATATTCAATATTTATAAAATACAAATACTCAATATTTAAGATCAATTTATTGAATATCATAAATGTTCTTTCAATTTCTAATAGATTGGTTGTTCTGTAACTAATATATCGTTTCATATACCAGACACTTAAATTGATAAATAACGTCATTTTATCTAGATAGGGTGAATTCAAACATAGTTTAATAATAAGACCTAAGCATTCTCTATAATATTATCCATAAGAAAAAGAAAAATATATATAGTCTTCCTAAGTTTTTAAATGCTACTAAATATATGGAGTACATGTCGGGATAAACGCTTCTCTTGAAAGAGATTCGTTGAATACCGTAGACATTTTAGCAATATTCAATCTTTATAGAATTCATATAATCAATATTTAAGATCAATTTATTCAACGGAAAATCGAATATCTCAAATCATCTTTCAATTAATACTATACTGGTATCTTTCTCGTAACAGACTCTTGAATTGACAATTAACCTCATTTTAACCAGTTATGGTGAATTGTAAGAAGTCCGGTTTAATCAGTGGATCTCGTAATCTCTTTATCTATAATTCATCAGAAGAAGAAGAAAAAAAGGAGAAAAGGTAGCTTGCCTTCAACTAAATGTATCATACTGAAGACCACAAATAAGATAATAGTACATTTGTTGTTTCTTGCTAGCCTGTAAAAAAATTGACTATATAAATGATGTAGAAAATTAAAATATATATAACTTGATTCAGTAGTTATCATTTGGGAAATATTATAATTCTGAAAGGAAATTGGATTGTCTTAAAATTATACATTCGTTATATAATACAGTTGACGGCAAATAAATTTTATAAATATAAAACTAAAAACATCAAATAATTATTTTCTTATTCAGTGGAACTATTAAAATATTCTGGGGTATAAGGAAAATTGTGTCAATTTCGTGTTCTCCGTTGATCAACTTCGTCATTATTTTGTTTTTAGAATTTTCCACGTATTTATTTTGAATCGTTTTTATTTTTGTTATATTTTAATGTAATTACAGCTTAGTAGTATGCAATTAACAAAGAGAAGAGCTGGGTGAAATTTTCCAGTAATTATTTTTTACAAAAAATATTGCACTAAGTAATTTTTATTTTCTTAATATAATAATCATTTAAGAAAAGGATTCATATTAAAGAATGGTTTTTTATTGTAAAAAAGACTTGATTTTAAATCATTGGCTCACATATAATGAGATTAGCCCATAAAGATAATAGAAAACAGTGAACAGAAAAAGTAAACAGTAACTTAGCAAATGATCGTTGTTCATCTCAGAGATCTGGTGCACCAAGTACACAACTCCTATACATACCAATGCTGTGTAGATGTTTAGCAAGACAATCATGTCCTGTCACCAGGCGGAAGGCCGCTGCTGCAATGGTTGTAGGGGAGTCTGGGATTTTACAAATCGAGTTCCTGCACTTATTTTTCTCATTCAAAAAATAGTAGAACCAATCGATGTAAAAATGCCGAGATAATTTGCTTAATGTTAAAATTTATTATTATAATTTCAATAAAAAAATCCTTTTCTTCAAATAACTACATTTATTGCTATGAAAATAACTTTCTATCATTAATGCGATTTTAGTTTAAGCATTTAATTAGCCAAATTTAAAGCATTTGCCCTTTTCAGACTCCTGACGGGCATAATTATTTGGCCAATTACCTTTTTCGAATGAAAATATTTGAAAGCCCAAAATGCATGCTCTGCAATCTGGAAAAGGACATGGATTCATTTAATCTGCCTGTCTGCCCTGCATTTGTTTCCTCTTCCATGTATGGTGTTATTGCGAGGCTAGGGCTCTTATGGGCTAAACATGTCACTATATGATTTCCTTCGTTTCGTTGTTGTTATTGTTGTTGTTATGTTCATTGTGTTCTTTTATTTTATTTATTTTTGCTTTTTAGCTTGGCATTGGAAATAAAAAAAAGATATTATTTTGCAAAAATAGTTTTTATAAAAAACCCCTGAAATATTATTTATATTTTATTTCCAAATTATTGAAACCCAAATTTATTTCTCGTAAAATCTTTATATTAAGATACATGTACCACAATAACATATTCTCTTATTCCAAGAAGATGAATTTGATTTTTACCTATAAATAAATGAATAATAATTCACTTTCAATCCATTCAAATAAATAAATAACTAGATAGGATCATGAAAGGCATTAACCAGAAAATGCAAAAATGAATTTCTTGTCCAGAAAAACAAATTGTTAGAACTAGAACAACAAAGTTATTTTATTATAAACTATATAAAATTTTATTTTAAATATTTTTTTCTTCCATTCACGTAGATTATAGCCTGCCACAAAACATTTGCCAATTTCAAACACGAAAAGGGAAGGAAATATCCCCAAAAATTCCAACAAACATTTTTTTTTTTTTGTAGGGGGAAAAAATAACGTTTTGAGATTAATAGAGAGAAAATATATTGTGCAAGAACCCTTAAAGATTTATTTTTCATTTCAGGCATTGAACGATGTTTTTATGTCCAATATAATAATGCAAAAGCAGTGGGAAATATCCCTCCTTCTTCTAGCAAAATCCTTCACACACACACACCATGTAAGAGGCGAATGGAATAAGAAAAAGAAGAAGATGCGACGGTTTTACATCCCAATCGACGTCCAAAAGAATGCTTAGAACCCCCTTTCACAATACGCTTTTATTGAATATTGAATGGTGAAGAAACGGTGGGATCTTCTTCCAAGTCCCCTCCTCTGGGAAACCCCACAATAAGTAAAAAAAAAAAGAAAAAAAGAAGAATTTTTTTCTTATTTATTTTCTGCAGCGCCTTTTTTACCTCCCCTTCTCCATTACATTCACCATGTTATTATGAGACTGAAAATGGCAGCGGTGATATTAAGTGACGTATTTGTCCATTCCTCTTATTCTTTAGAAGGAGAGAGAAAAAATGGCGGCCAAACTTTTTATTAGAAAAATATGGCGCCAAAAAATGAAACTGTTGATAGTAATTTATGAGTGTTATAAGAAAAAAATTGTCGTTTTTATTATGGAATAAAGAAAAAATGATATGACTGATCAATTTTTGATCAGTAAACACACTTATAAAGAAAGTCAAATCTAAAAATTGATAGACTGTATTTAAGTTTGTTTAGTTGTTGGCTGAAAAATGAATGTTTTATTGCTGATTAATAGATATGTAGTTTTATATAGTTTTTATTAGGTGTACTTTAAGTAAAAACAATAAGAACTTTTTTTTGAAATTTGTCATAGATTTTTTTATATAGATTTTTATACTAGATCAATTTTTGAAAGAACATGGTTCAGTAAACACACTTATAAAGAAAGGTCTGTACAAATCTAAAAAAAATTGATAGACTGTATTTAATGGTGTTTGCTCTGTATGGTTATTTATACTGAAAATATAACAGTAATAAATGTTTTATTGAAATATCGTTATGACATACCTTGCATAGATATATAAGGTTTTATATAGTAAATTTCTATGTATCCGTGATAAATGTTAAATTAAATTTTTATTTATATTATATAAAATGCAATTTAATTGAGTGATAAATTAAAAGATCATAGCTAAGCGTTAATGGAAAACCTTTTAACGTTTTTTGATTTGTATGCTGCCAATAAGTTATTCAAATAATAAATGCAGTTGCAAATAAAAAATAAAAAAAGATTAAGCATTTATTTCTACAATTTTTTTTTTATAAAAGAACATCTGAAATATTATTTATTTTTATTTTCAGATTCTTAAACCCCAACTTTATTTCTCGTGAAATCGTTATATTATGATGCCACAACAGCATGCTTTGCTTTGTAGGATTGAATTTAGTTTTTTTCAAGAAGACGAATTTCATTTTTAGCTATAAATAAATGAATAATAATTTACTTTCAATACATTCAAATAAATAAATAACTACATATGAACACGAAAGGCAATAACCAGAAAATACACCAATGAATTTTTTGTCAAAAAAACAAATTGTTGCAACTTCAACAACAAAGTTTTTTTATTACGAACTATATAAATTTTATTTTAAATATTTATTTCCTCCATCCACATAGATTATAGGTTGCCACAAAACATTGTCAATTTCAACACAAAAAGGGAAAGAATTACTATAAAAAAATTCCGACAAAAACATTTTTTTTTTTTTTTTTTAGGGAAAAAATAACGTTTTGGGATTAATAGAGAAAAATATATTTTGCAAGAACTCAGCTGATTTTATTTTTCTTTTCGGCATTGAACGACGTTTTTATGTCCAATATAATAATGCGAAAGCAGTGGGAAATATCCCTCCTTCTTCTAGCAAAATCCTCACACACACACACACACACCATGTAAGAGGCGAATGGAATAAGAAAAAAAGAAGAAGATGCGACGGGTTTTACATCCCAATCGACGTCCAAAAGAATGCTTACAGAGCCCCTTTTCCCAATACACTTTTATTGAATATTGAATGGTGAAGAAAAGGTGGGAATCTTCTTCCAAGTCCCCTCCTCTCTCGGAAACTCCACCAAGAAGTAAAAAAAAAAAAAGATTTTTTTTTCTTATTTATTTTCTGCAGCGCTCTTTTTTTTTTACCTCCTCTTCTTCATTACATTCACCATGTTATTATGAGACTGAAAATGGAAGCAGTGATATTGAGTGATGTATTTGTCCATTTCTCTTATTCTTTAGAAGGAGAGAAAAAAATAGCGCCAACACTTTTATAAGAAAAATTGTCGTATGGAATAAAGAAAAAAAAAATGAATGATAGTAATTTATGAGTGTATAGTTTGTTTAGTTGTTGGCTGAAAATGAAAGTGCTGATTAATAATAGGTTTTTATTAGGTGTATTTTAAGTAACAAATAAACACAATTCGTCTTTTTATATTGATTTTCGCCTAGATCAATTTTTGAAAGAACAGGGTTCAATAAACACAGTAATAAAGAAAAATTTGATAGACAGTAGTTAATGCGGTTTGTTCTATATGGTTATTTTTACTGAAAATATAACTGTAATAAATGTTGTAAATATTGTCATGCTCTATCTTACATAGATATATAAGATTTTTTATATTTCTGTTTATCTGTGGTAAAAGTTAAATGAAATTTTTATTTATATTATTTAAAAGGCAATTGAATTGATAAAACAAAAGATCATAACTGAGCGTTAATGCAGAACATTCGTCATGATTTTAATTAAAAAGTTGCTTTAAACAAATATGTATTCTTTAAATTAATTTATTATTTAGCTACTGCAGCATTTTATCCACGAGAAGAGATATAGCATTTCCGTTCCCAGGGAAAGTAATGTATATTCCTTAAAAAGTCATAATAACAACCTATCACTCAAATTTGACAGCAGATAAGCAATGTCGTGGATATTTATACTACATGCAATGTCTTGTTCTAATGAGAGCAACCTGTCACTCAAATCTGAGAGCAGGTACCAGTGTCATGGATAATGATACATCATGAAATTAGCTATTGTCCTGTTCGACCTTCAGAGGTGAAACAATTACAGATGGGATGTGGACTCATAAGTTGCTTCATTGTGATTGAATAAGATTCATTGTGTGATAGAAAATAAAGTTTCTTTTATATATTATTTGGGAGAAATAAAACTTATTGTTTGTGCTTTTTTATGTTAGTAATAGAAAATATGTGTTACGTCAGAGGTATTTATATTAATATCAAATAGTATTATACAATTTAATATACCCATTAACTTTCTTAATAACAACAAATTATTAAATAAGCTTCACATGAATAGGAGTGCTATATATATATATATATATATATATATATATATATATACTGTATAAAAATAAACATTTTTATTTAATAAAATTTAGCTGAAATTTATTATTAATGAACATTAAATTTCATCTTTGTTTACTTTCTTTTTTATGTTACTTGTTGCTTTTGATGTATTTTTCTTTTTAATTTTATTAATTTCATTTGAAATTTGTTTTATTCTAATCTAAAGTGCCATACAGTCAAAGTTATCTTAAAATAAATAACACTAAATGCTTGAATATACTTAGAAAATTGCTCACGAAGATTCATTTTAAAAATGAATTTTGAATTGTACATAATTATCGAATGAATTAAAAATATATATTTTTTTTATTTATTGATTCATACATTGATAGAGATTTTATTTGATTGCTCAAATTTATCTTAAGTTATTCAAAGGAAAATATTTAGTTTTAGTTATAAATTAAAAAAAAAAAAAACAATTGAATAAATACTTTAAATTACATTGCACGAAATAATATTTGAGAAAGTTATGAAATATTTTAGTAATATTCATTGAGTTTTACTTCTGTAACTTGTATCTAATTATTGGATTTATAAAGAAAAAAACTTTATAATTAGTTTTAATAAAATATTGCTTTTAAGATAAAATACATATAATTTATTTTAAATCATAAACTAATCAAAGAATTTTAAAATAATTGATTTTGATTTATTATTTACAATTACAAATGTGTTAAATAATTTTTTTCTTGCCAGATACTGCTGGTATATTAGTCTCTTGCAATTGTCAATTTTTTAGATTTCAATTTTAGATTTAGATTTCCATTTTTTTTTAAATATTAAATAATGTAAGATATTTAAATATAAATAAACATGTATTCGCTTTACAGTAGCTTTAATTTTCTCTATAGAACAAACATAAGTTTTAATCAAATTTACATTCTTCTGCAGTGAATAAAAAGTTATAATTTTCATTAATAATGTAAACATATTTTATATAAAGTATGTTTTTATTGAAAACATTTATTATTTTCCTGAATATTCCCCTGTAATAAGAAATAATTATTTCTATTGTGTATAAAAATTACACACACAAATTTAATAACGTATAAAAATTAACACAATAATTTCTTATAATTTTTATTAATATTTTTTTATATGAAACCATATTTGATTTAAAAATTTTTTTATATTATTACATATTGGTTTTTATTTTAAAATACTGTTAATACTTTTTGATTTTCTGCTTTTAAATTATATTTTAAACTGTTTTATACATTTTACATGAAAATTTTTGTTTTTTATGTTGGTGCTTTATTCTAGAGAAATTAATATTTATATTTAATATCGTAATCATATATAAAAATATAATGTGCTTTCTATTATCTTGTATTACTTTTAAATGTTAATGATATTATTATCCTTATGCAATAAACTAAAATATCTATGTTTATTTTATACAGATCCTCCCCATTATTATTTAAATTTTGATGTTTCTGGAGCCTGGATTATCCTATTAACTAACATTAACAAGGTAAAAATATTCTACAGCTCAAAAAATGTACAAAAATATTAAAATAACAAAATACGGTGAATAATATTATACTTAAAATCTTGTGTTTCAATTCTCATAACTTTTCAAAAACAAAACTACAATTACTCTGAGCAGTAAAATTTGTTACTGTGTTGTGTTAGCTTGACGTTGTAAGTACTAAAAATATAATTTATGTACAGAGGTTTTAAAAAAAAAAAGTATACAACATTTATTTGGGCTTATAAAATGGACGTAATTAAACAAAAGAAAAATGAAAAATTTTCATCTTATATTACGATTTTTAGATATGAAGTATACAATAAATGAAGTAAAATTATTTTCCCATATTTTAAACATTATTATTTAACGATACATATAAACTAATTTTTCTTATTTAGAATAGTATCATTTTAAACGACTTTGAAAAAAGATAAACACATATTTTGTTTTGGAAGTATAATATTTCTACAAAAGACCATTTAATGCTTTCAAAATTTCTTAAAAAAATATCTGTGACTTTTAAAACAAGTTTTACAACCAATTAAATAAAACAAAATATGCATTAATTTAATTGACAAGAGTCATGATCTTTTAAAATAATATGATAATAAAACTGGAACACATATTTTTACACTCTTAAAGAATTTATTGGTTTGGTACTTCACAAAGTGGAGAATAAAAGCAAGGAAGACAAATAAAAAAATATTGTCTCTATCAATTTACTTCAGATATTAAATTAAGGTATTAATGTTCTCTCATTCTTTGGAAACTCGATCGTCAGTATAAATATATAAAGATAAGATATAAAGGAAATCAATTTGTAGTTTCTTAGACAAGAACAAGATGATATGGAGGAAATTGAGTTTCTGCCTTCGATGGATGAAAATAAAACGACAGTTCATTGATTTATGTCAAGATTGCAATCTTACTTCTTTTACAAAACATTTACGGAAACATTAAAAATATTGTGATAAAAATAGATCTCTTTTTCAAAACCTGTCTATTAATATATTTCTTTTGAAAACATTTAAAGAACATTAAGACACTAATGATAAAATAGATTCTCCTGTCTCTTTGTTTAAGTTTTTGTTCTATATTTCAATAAACAGAACATTGTAGTTATCTTTTTCAATTTTTGATTACTTTGTCCAACGTTTGATATTTTATTCGATCTAGACCTCTTTACTTGTACATGAAATAAATATTGCAAATTATTTATACAATATGATAAAATGTATGAAATTTTATACAATAATTATTCAAAAAGACCCGTTGTAAGATCATTCAAAGACTAATTTTTGAAAATTATTTCAATAATTTTATTATTTAAGAAATGTACAAGGAAATGAAGAAAAAAAAAAATTAAAAACATTAAGACACTAATGATAAAATTAGATTCTACAGTCTCTTTATTTACTTTTTTTCGTTTTAATTTTCAATAAACAGAACATTATAGTTAATTCTTTTTTTTTTTTCAATTTTTGATTGCCTTTTTTCATCTTTTGAAATTTTATTTTATCTCTAGAACTCTTATTATGCATAAAATGAATATTGTAAATTATCTATACAATGGGTAATTACTATAAAATTTATGAAATTTTGTATAATAGTCCTTCAAGGGTAGTCCATTGTAAGTTCAGACAAAGACAAGAGTAAATTATTGAAATAATTTTATTTTTTAAAATACAAGAACTTTCTAAATTAAGAATGTAAATACGTATGCAAAATTAATGGCTTCAACTATAATGGCATTTAACACATTAGGCATTCACAAATGTGTTTACTTTTCATAACCACATTTTTCTGTTTGCTTCTCCGTATATTGATAAAATCCAAAATAAACTAATGAATATTCCTTCAATAAAATACCTATAGAAATATTTAAAACAAACATTAAGTTTCAGAATATAAAGAATCACTTTTGTAGTAACAGATGACTTGTTTAGAATAAACTTTGCATCAAAATCCAGGAACAATCTTCACAGAATAAATTTAAAAAAGTCACATATACACACTCATATTAACAAGATTGAATTGAAGTAATTCAATATTCCTTGTTCTGTGAAGCTAGTGAAGGAAATGACACACCCCCTTATAAATACTTTTATAGTAAAGGGCTGTTTACATCCAGATGTCCCTTTAAATTTCTATTATCTTCTATAAAATCTGGATAACTTTATAAATATTGTAGATACAGCTTAAAAATTTGTTTGCTTGTACAAGACAGTTATAGATATAATTTGAGCTAATAAAAAAAATCACAATTTTTGGGATATTGTGCCCCCTCAAACATTTAATAAATTTTTTGAATTGCATGTTGAAAATATAATTAAAAAATTTATTAAATATTAAACACCCGCATCACAAATAGTGATTATAGCAGGTGTTATTGTGTTGATAAAATTATAGTTGCAGATAAGTTTTTGAAATGCATAAAAAAAAAACATTGCAGTCAAGAAAACGTATAAGATATTGTAAAACTCAATGTAAACATACCTCAATGCAACATACCTGTTTTTAACTACTCTTGAATTATATATTTTATTAAATGCGTTTTCAAATATGGGAAGAAAACAGTAGTTATTCTTCAAGAATAGCAAAGATAAAAATAATATAAAAAATACTGCATAAAACAATATTATGTTATTTATTTAAATAAATATAAAATCATCTATTTGTATTAAAATAAAAATAAAATAAAATACTTTTATTCTATACTTTTTATACCTTTTTGCTAAAATCCTGATTTTTTTTTTTTTTTAATTTAGGTTTTGATTTCTGTATTTATTAATTAAGAAGCTCTGATTATTTTCATTTCAAAAATTTAACTTAATTTACTATACAGTTATACTACTGCTATTATTTTGTCTACATGATATATTTAATTACTCTTGTGGATTAATATATCATGTATATTATCCTTGTTCTATTATCTTTTAAATAACATTTTGTTATTTTATTTTCATAAAACCTTTTATTAATATTTATTTTTTATAAAAATAAAATGTTTATGTTATTATAAAAATCTTTATAATTAAGTATTATCTGAGTTTAATTAATGAGCTAGGTATCGTTTTTATTAATTTTCTTATTTTTTTTAATACAATAGATAATAAACCAATTATAAATACGCCGTTAAAATTAATATTTCTCAAAAGAAATGGAAAGAAAAATAAGTAATATAATAATAAGTATGTAATAAGTAATATAATAAGTATTTAGCAAAATGTATCTTTTCATAATTCGCGGGAACATTTATTGCTGATAAAATTTAAAAATAGCTGCTGAAAGTTGTCCGTTTAGAGGGATTACGAGAACTGTTTAACATTTAAAATTACATTTTTAAATTACTTATAATATGAGTGATTTAGAAATCAAAATAAATAGAAAATAATAACAATATTTGTTATACATATTTTTCGTATTCTAATCTGAAAACAGTAAATAGGATTATGTGCTTAACACCAAAATAATGAAATGTTAAACAAAAACAAACGGCCGAGATTAGTGGGAAAAATGTTTCTTTTGTGCTTTTTAGTTCTTTAACATTATATTTATCCTTGATTTATGTATAATCTTTATTAAAACACATTAGACGCATATCAGCAAGCAGCCTTTTAATTATCTTCGAAATAAAGCTGATTAAAGCAATAAATTATTTTGCTTTTAATTGCTCTGATATTCACATATTAGAACAGCAATTCTCTCAGCACATCATTAGCAATTTTTGCTATTTCAATTTAAGTCTTCTAATCGGCTTACATATTTTAAGGAATCTCGTATTAGGTACTGGTGATATCTCTTCATTTACGAATCTTATAATTGATATTGGAATGTACTTAGTTCGCTTTCGTTTCAGATAATTAAAATTTGTCTTAATGTACCTTTGGGCAAAATTAAAGTAAGTGCATAAGCCCCAAATACTGTGTAATTTCAAAAATCACTGTTGTAGTATTAATTTTAAGAGCACAATAATCTCCAATTAAATAGTTTGGTACTTTACTTAAGACCAGGATCGTTCATTCCATAAAACAAATAAATTATAAGTTTTTATTTAGTTCTTGAAATCACATAAAAACATAATAATGAAGATTTATTTTATTTAAAACCAAGTATATATTTCTTATTTTTAATTTTTGATATATTTCTTGTTTCAGAGAGTTGTGTTTAACTTCCTCAGCAATTAAGATAATAATCATACATTTTTAGTGCCTCAGTGGTACGTCAGTTTGTACTTTTAATAATTTCATTTGGTTCATTTGGTTTCATTTTCATTTGGTTTTCCCTAACAACTATCAGTAAATTGTATAAAATAAAAAATCTTCTCAGCATATTTATGATGCAATTTTGTTTCCTCAAAGACTGTTCAAGAATCCAGAAAGGTTGAATCTCCTGATTAAGATCAGTTTCCTTTATTTCACAAGCTTGCAGTAAAATATTTATTTGTTCTAATGATAAGTCAGAGCTATTATAAAGTTATTTTTTATTTTAAAAACTTAACTTAATTTACTATAAATTTTCTGCTATTGACAGCTTTTCATAGTCATAAATGTGACTATTTCCGATGTTAATTAGAAGTAGTCTACTAGTAACTGTTAGTATTTAATTACTCTTATGTAAAACTTGTTCTATTAGCTTTTAAACAACATTTTATTATTTAATTTTCATATAGCATTTTATTAATATTAATTTTATTATAAAAATAAAATGTTTATGTTTTTATAAAAATATTTATAATTAAGTTTTATCTGAATTTAATCTAATGAGCCAGATATTTTTAATACGACAGATAATAAAACAATTATAAATACTCCGTTATAATTAATATTTCTCTAAAGAAATATAAAAAAAACTTAATATATTATGCATTCAACAAAATGTATCATTTCATAATTCACCAGAAAAGTTATTGTTGATAAAAGTTAAAATGGCGGCTGAAAGTTGAGAGTTTAAATAGATTACGAGAACTGTTTAAGATTTATAATTATATTTTTAAATTACTGGTAATATGAATAATTTAGAAATCCCAAAATAAATAGAAAAAAAATAACAATATTTGTCATACATATTTTCGTATCCTAATCTGAAAACATTAAATAGGATTATGTGCTTAACAACAAAATAATAAAACGTTAAACAAAAACGAATGACAGAGATTAATAGGAAAAATGCTTCTTTTGTGCTTTTAGTTCTTTAACATTGTATTTATCCCTGATTTACGTATAATCTTTATTAAAACACATTAGACGCATATCAGCAAGCAGCCTTTTAATTATCTTTGAAATAAAGCTGAATAAACAATAAATTATTGCGCTATTAATTGCTCTGATATTCACATATTAAAACAGCAATGCTCAGAACATCATTAGCAGTTTTTTGCTGTTAAATTGAAACAGCCTTCTAATCGGCTTACATATTTTAAGGAATTTTATATTAGGTGCTGGTGATATCTCTTAATTTTCTTAGAATCTTATAATTGATATTGGAATGTACTTAATTCTCTTTCGTTTCAGATAATTAAAATTTGTCTTAATGTACCTTTGGGCAAAATTAAAGTAAGTGCATAAGCCTCAAATACTGTGTAATTTCAAAAATCACTGCTGTAGTATTAATTTTAAGAACACAATAATCTCCAATTAAACACTTCGGTACTTTACTTAAGACCAGGATCGTTCATTCCATAAAACAAATAAATTCATAAGTATTTTATTTAGTTCTTGAAATCACATAAAAATATAATTTAAATTAAATATCAATATTCATTTTGTATATTTACTTTTTGATATATCTCTTGTTTTAGCGATTAAAGTAGAGTTTTAGCTTCCTCGATAATTAAGGAAAAAAAGATTATATTTTATGATACAACATTTTTAGTGGATTAGTGGTATTGTAGTTGTAACTTTTAATACTTTTATTTACTTTTTCCTAACAACTATGAGTAAATTGTATAAATAAAAATTTGTTGATCATATATATGATGCAATTTTGTTTCCTCAAAGACGAGCTCAGAAACCAGAAGTTCAAACACCTGATTAAGATACCTTGTTCTATTTACCTTTTCAGATGAGCTTGCGCGGCTTAATACTGGAATGGAAGAATAAACAGATATCATAAAAAATAATTTCTGGCAGAATGAGAAAAACAAACATAAAGTTTTTTTGTTCAGTTCATAATATCCGCAGATAAAGCGGCAACTCATTGTAGCAAACATTCGATAATCGAGAATATCTATCATTTTACATTAACGTTTTCGAAAACTTTTCATAGTTTAGCATTTAACTTATATAATTCATTAACTTTTATTCATACAATTAAATATTTTTTATATATTTCTTTATTTTTAAATTGCATAAAAGTTTTATGTTATGCTGTCTTTTATAAAATAAGAATGTTTTCTGATATCTTAATTTATATTTAAATAAAAATTTACTTTCGACCTCATTTTCTAACCATTAAAAAAAAAAGAGAATTCAAATTAATATTCTATCAATAAAATTTAATTCTGGGAAAAAGTTGTAAGTATACTATAAATTTATCTTAGGAACATAATATATAAATAATAAAAAAATTAATATAATATAAGTTTGAAACAAAAAAAAAAAAACATATTAACTACCTAACGTTTCTGTTAAACAATTAGCAAACAATGAAACAAAATTATTAGAAACATTGTGGAAGATTTACAGTAAGAAATATGAAACAAATGATATGAAAAAATACCTTTAATTCTTCAATTAAATAGCTTAATAAAAAGTTAAGAAGATAATAAAAAACAGAATAACAATAAAGAAATAAGAGTAAGAATAGAATAACAATAAAGAAATTTAAAGTAAAGGAAAATATTCTCGAGTTATGTTCTGTTAGATTCTCTCTCTTTGCCGATAGAGATGAAAGATTCCGATTTAATATTCGCGGGACTTTATAGATTGAGCCCGCTTGAGTATTAATTCCATTTGAACGATTCCAATGCTATCTCTCTCATATTAAATCGATTCACAGAAAGATTAAAGTGAAGCATTTCTTATTATCGATTCCATGTCCTGTTCTTCCCCCATTTCCTTGAGGGATGGATATGGAAGGTACCCTCGTGGTCATGTTATTAAATCCACATATCCCACACAATTGGGGGAACTTTCAAATGAATACTCAATTCGAAAATGTTTCCTTTTTTTTTCTTTTTCGGAACATGCCCTTGCTTCCTTTTTTGTTTCCTGTCAGAATGGATGGAGTCCACTCTTGGGGTATCACTCTTGTACGTGAGGTACAGTAATATAAAAAGGAGAACACGTCTGGGATAAACACTTTTCTTGAAATAGATTCTTGGATACCGCAGAAATGCCAGGAGCACTCTAGGAAAATGGTTTTCGAGTTAAATGAAAGAGAAAATGGTTTCGATGTTTAGGTTATTCTTTCAATATTTAAGATCAATCTATAGAACGTATAATCGAGTTCAATAAATTTGCTTTCAATTTTAATGGATTAGCTGCCTTTGTAACTATGTTTTCGTATATCACACATATAAATTGACAAATAACGTCTTTATCAAGATATGGTGAATTGAAACATGGTTTAATCAGATGACCCAATGAATCATCTATAACCCAATGACCCAATGCATTTTCTTCCAAAGTTTTCTTAATCTTGCAAAATATATTAAGTACATGTCTGGGATAGACGCTTTTCTTAAATGGATTTACTGAATAAATAGTAGGAATTCTAGCAATATTCAATATTCATAGAATACATATAATCGATATTTAAGATAAATTTATTGAATATCATATATATTCTTTCAATCACTAAAGGATTAGTTGTTCTGTAACTAATATATCGTTCTGATAACAGACACTTAAGTATTTTTTATAAATGAAGAATTGAGTATTTTTTATAAATGAAGAATTGGAGTATTTTTATAAATGAAGGTGGTAGCAGAACTGGTTTGAGGATGTAGTTGTTCTTCAACATTTAAGATCAAGCTATTGAACGCATAATCGAGTTCAATAAATTTGCTTTCAATTTAATGGATTGGTTGTCTTGCAACTAATATATGTTGCTAATACAAGACACTAAAATTGATAATTTACGTTGATGTATGGTGAATTGATCTCATGATATATGGTGAATTGAAACATTGTTTAATCAGAAGGCCCAATGTATCTTCTATAATATTATCCATAAGAAAAAGATATATTATATTCCTAAGTCTTCTTAATGTTACTAAATATATGGAGTAAATGTCTGGGAAAATGCTTTTCGTGAAATAGATTTGCAGAATATCTTAGATATTTTAGCAATAGCAATATTCAGTATTTATATAATACAAATAATCAATATTTAAGATTAATTTATTGAATTTTCTGAATCTTCCTTCAATTACTAACAGATTGGCTGTTCTGTAACTAGTATATCATTCTTATACCAGACACATAAATTGACAATTAACGTCATTTGGTCTAGTTAGGGTGAATTGAAATGTGGTTTAATCAGAAGACCCAATGCATTAGCTATAATATTATCCATAAGAAAAACAAAAGGGTATATTGCCTTCCTTCTTAATATTGATGAATGTAGGAAATACATGTCTGGGATAAATGCTTTTTTTGAAATAGCTTTGTTGAATACCGTAGAAATTTTAGCAATATTCAATATTTGCAGGAAGTCATATAATCAATATTTAAGATTAATTTATTCAACACAAAATCGAATATCACAAATCACCTTTCAATTAATAGCATACTGTTTGCTTGTAATTAAGGTATTTTTCTGATGCCAGACTTTTGAATTGACAATTAACCCATTTTATCCAGTTATGGTGAATTGTAAGGTCCGGGTTTAATCAGTGGATCTCCTAATTTCTTTATCTATGATCCATCAGAAGAAGAAGAAAAAAAAAGGAGAAAAAGATAGATTGCCTTCAACTAAATGTATCATACTGGAGACCACAAATAAGATAATAGTATATTTGTTTTGTTCTTGCTACCCGTAAGAAAAATTGACTATCTAAATGATTTTGAAAATTAAAAAAAAAAAATATATAACATTATTCAAAATTATCATTTGGAGAAATACTACAGTTCTGAAAGGAAATTGGTTAGTCTTAAAATTATACATTCCTTATATACTACAGTTCACAATAAATTAGTTTTATAAGTATAAAACTAAAGGAAATCAAATAATTATTTACTTGTGTAGCGGAACAATTAAAATATTACGGTGTTTATGATTAAAACTGTGCCATTTTCGTCTCCATTGTTCAACTTCATCATTATTTTATTTCTAGAATTTTCCACATATTTATTATGCATCCCTTTTCTTTGTGGCTATATTTTTAGTTGATTACAACTGAGTAGAATACAATTAACAAAGATAAGTGCTGGGTGAAATTTACCACCAGTTACTTTTCTCAAGAAATATTGCACTAAGTAATTCTTATTTTCTAATATAATAATCATTTTAAAAAAAGGATTCATTTAAAATAGTTTTTTTATTGCAAAAGCACTTGATTTTACATCATTGTCTCCCATGCATCACATATACATGAGATTGGAGCATACAAATGAAATACAAAACAGCGAAACAGAACCAAACATTATTTCATAAACATTTACTTAACAAATGAACTTTGTTCGTCTCAGAGCTCTAGTTGCACAAAGCACTGTTATATATTCCAATGCTGTGTATATCTCTAGCAAGACAAGCATGTCCAATCTCCAGGCGGAGGGCCGCTACTCAGTTGGATCTAGGGGAGTCTGAGATTTTATAAATCGAGTCCCTCCACTTCTTTTCAAATTAAAAAATAGTAATAATCCATCGATGTCAAATGCTGAGACAATCTGCTTAGAGTTAAAACTTAATACAATTTTTTCAAGAAAACACATTTATCTACTAATATCTACATTTAATGCTATGAAAATAAAAAAATATCATTAATGCGATTTTAGACAAATATCATTTATATAATTAATGCGATTTTAGACCAATCATTTAATCAGCCCAAGTTTAAAGCAGTTGCCCTTTTCAGAATCCTATTGGGCCATAATTGTTTGGCCAATCACCTTTTCCGAATGAGAATATTTAAAGCCCAAAATGCATACTATCCAGTCTGAGGGAGGACATGGATAATAACCTTCTTGTTTG
The DNA here is from genome assembly GCA_021605095.1 of Caerostris extrusa. Taxonomy (NCBI): domain Eukaryota; kingdom Metazoa; phylum Arthropoda; class Arachnida; order Araneae; family Araneidae; genus Caerostris; species Caerostris extrusa. The sequence goes on from BPLR01000149.1 coordinate 68,750, forward strand.
CCTCTGCATTTGTTTCCTCTTCTGTGTATGGTCGTTATGATAGACTAAGGTCTCTAATGGGCTAAACACGTCACTAAGTGATTTCCATCGTTTCCCATTGTTGTATGATATTTATTTATTTATTTTTGCTTTTAGCAACGAAAATAAAAAAAGATAGAAGCATATATTTCTGGAAAAATCTCTTTTATAAAAGAACTTCTGGAATATTATTTATTTTTTATTTTCAAATTCTTGAAACCCAAATTTTATTTCTGGTAATATCTTTATATTAAGATACATACCGCAATAACATGTGTTGTTTTTGTAGATTCTGTTTATTCCGAGAAGATGAATTTGATTTTTACCTATAAATAAATGAATAATAATTTACATTCAATCATTTCTGAATAATAACTGCATAGAAACACGAAGGGCAATAAACAGAAAATGCACCAAAGAATTTCTTGTCCCGAAAAACAAATTGTTGAACTTCAAAAATGAAGTTTTTATTACGAACTATATAAACTTTTTTTAAATATTTATTTCCGCCATTTTCACAATTATAGTCGTCTACAAAACATTGCCAATTTCAAACACGAAAAAAGGGAAGGAATTACCCCAAAATATATTCCACCAACATTTCTTTTTTTTTTTTTTTGTAAGGAAAAAGAAAATAACGTTTTGAGATTAATAGAGAGAAAATATATTGTGCAAGAACTCTTTGAGGATTTATTTTTCATTTCGGCATTGAATGACGTTTTTATGTCCAATATAATAATGCGAAAGCAGTGGAAATATCCCTCCTTCTTCCAGCAAAATCCTCAAACACACACGCGCTATGTTAGAGGCGAATGGAATAAGAAAATAAGAAGATGCGACGGGTTTTACATCCCAATCGACGTCCAAAAGAATGCTTAGAGCCCCCATTCACAATACGCTTTTATTGAATATTGAATGGTGAAGAAAAAGTGAGATCATCTCGCAAGTCCCTCCTCTCTCGGAAACCCCACCAATAAGTAAAAAAAAAGAAGAGATTTTTTCTTATTTATTTACTGCAGCCCTTTTTACCCACCTTCTCCATTGCATTCACCATGTTATTATGAGACTGAAAATGGCAGCGGCGATATTGAGTGACGTATTTGTCCATTCTTCTTATTCTTTAGAAGAAGAGAAAAAATGGCGCCCAAACTTTTATAAGAAAAATTGTCGTATGGAATGAAGAAAAATAAGTGACTGTTGATGGTAATTTATGAGTGTATAGTTTGGTTAGTGGTTGGCTGAAAATGAAAGTGCTGATTAATAATAGGTTTTTATTAGGTGTATTTTAAGTAACAATAGAACAAAATTTGTCATTGGTTTTTTTATATTGATCTTCTGCTACATCAATTTTTGAAAGAACAGGGTTCAATAAACACCATATTAAAGAATAGTATTACAAATCCGTAAAATTTGTAGAGATAGTGTTCAACTGTGTTTCAAATAATAACTGTCGGTTTGTTCTGTGTTATTATTTATTGAGGAAAATGTAACTGCAATAAATGTTACATTGAAATATTGTTATGCTCTATCTTACATAGATATATAAGATTTTTTTTATATTTATGTTTATCCGTGATAAAAGTTAAATAAAATTTTTATTTTCATTATTTAGAAGTCAATTGAATAACTGAACTTTAATGCAAATCATTTTGTAATGCAAACTTATTTAACCATCAAATAAATCTTATAATTAAAAAAACTGAAATGGAAATAACTGTGAAAAGCTAAAGTGAAAAATCAGAAAAACCGAGCAATTATAATAAATATGGAACAAAAGAAGCAAAACACGTAATTTATTTATTAAATATTTTTTTTGTTAAACAGTTAGTAAACAATGACACAAATTTATCAGAAAAATTGTGAAAGATTTATAATAAGAAATATGTAACAAATGATTTGAAAAAGATATTTAAAGATATTAAAATATTTTAAATAATAAAATAATAATTTAAAGATATTAAAAAAGATTTTTAAGATATTTAATTATTTCATTAATTAAATATAATAAAAAGTTAGATAGTTAAAAAACTGTCAAGAATAGAAAGATAGTAAAGAAATTCATAATAAAGGAAAATATTCTCGAGTTATGTTCTGTTACATTTCTCTCTTGCCGATAGAGATGAAAGATTCCGATTTAATATTCGCGAGACTTTATAGATTGCGCCCGCTTGACTATTAATTCCATTTGAACGATTTCAATGCTATCTCTCTCATATTAAATCGATTCTCAGAAAAATTAAAGTGAAGCATTTCTTATTATCGATTCCATGTCCTGTTCTCCTCCATTTCCTTGAGGGATGGATATGGGCGGTACCCTCGTGGTCATGTTATTAAATCCACATATCCCCCCCCCAGTTGGGGAACTTTCAAATGAATACCCAATTCGAAAAAATATATCTTTTTTTCCTTCTTTTTCGGAACATACCCTTGCTTTTTTTTTTGTTTCCTGACAGAATAGATGGAGTCCACTCTTGGGGTATCACTCTTGTACGTGAGCTACAGTAATATAAAGGAGAACACGTCTAGGATAAACGCTTTTCTTGAAATAGATTCGGTGGATACCGTAGAAATGCCAGGAGCACTCTAGGAAAATGGTATTCGAGAAGAGTAGAGGTGGATAAAATATGGAGGTGTTTGGAAAGTATTTTTATAAATGAAGGTGGTAGCAGAACTGGTTTGAGGATGTATATTATTCCTCAACATTTAAGATCAATCTATTGAACGTACAATGGAATCTCATAAATTTGCTTTCAATTTCTAATGAATTGGTTGTTCTGTAACTAATATATTTTCTAATACCAGAAACATAAATTGACAAATAACGTCATTTTTATGTGCTCAATTTTACACCCAATGTGTCTTCTATAATATTATCGACAAGAAAAGGAAAGAGAATATTGTATTCCTAAGTTTTCTTAATGCTACTAAATATAGTGTGTACATGTCTGGGATAAACGCTTGTCTTGAAATGGATTTGCTCAATACGGTAAAATTCTAGCAATATTCTATATTGACAGAATAAATATAATCGTTATTTAAGATAAATTTATTGAATTTCACGAACCTTCTGTCAATCACTAATGGATTGGTTGTTCTGTAACTAATATATCGTATCGTTACAGACACTTAAGTGTTTTTATAAATGAAGATGGTAGCAGAACAGGTTGGAGGATGTAGTTATTCTTCAACAAATATCAATCCATTGAAAACATAATCGAGTTCAATAAATTTGCTTTCAATTTCTAATAGATTGGTTGCCTTGTAACTGATATATTTTTCTTATACAAGAAACTAAAATTGATAATTTACGTTATTTTATCTAGATATGGGGAATTGAAACATGGTTTAATCAGAAGGCCCAATGTATCTTCTATAATATTATCAATAAGAAAAAGATATATTATATTCCTAAGTTTTCCTAATGTTACTAAATACAGGAGTATATGTCGAGGATAAACGCTTTTCTTGAACGAGATTTGTGGAATAACGTAGATATTATAGCAATATTCAATATTTATAAAAAATACAAATACTCAATATTTAAGATCAGTTATTGAATATTGAGTATTTGTAAGATCAATTTATTGAATATCATAAATTTTCTTTGAATCACTAATGGATTGGTTGTTCTGTAACTAATATATCGTTCTTATACCAGACTCTGAAGTTGACAATTAACATCATTTTATCTAGATATGGTGAATTGAAATGTGGTTTAATCAGAAGACCCAATGTATCCTCTATAATATTATCCGTAAGAAAAACAAAAGGGTTTATTGTCTTTCTAAGTCTTCTTAATGTTGCTTAATATAGGAAATATTTGTCTGGGATAAATGCTTTTCTTGAAACAGATTCGCTGAATACCGTAGAAATTTTAGCATTATTCAATATTTATAGAATTCATATAATCATTATTAACTATCAATTTATTCAACGCAAAATCGAATATCTCAAATCATCTTTCAATTAATAATATGCTGGTGCTTGTAAGTAAGGTATTTTTTTCTAATGACAGATTCTTGAATTAACAATTAACTCCATTTTAACCAGTTATGGTGAATTGTAAGAAGTCCAGGTTTAATCATTAGATCTCCTAATCTCTTTATCTATGATCCATCAGAAGGAGAAGAAAAAGATAGATTGCCTTCAACGAAATGTATCATACTGAAGACCCTACAAATAAGATAATAGTGTATTTGTTTTGTTTTTACTAGTCCGTAAGAAAAATTGACTATAGAAATGATTTTGAAAAATTAAAAAAATATAATAATAAATATATAAGAAAATATAACAATAAAAATATAATCCATTGTTCAACTTCATCATTATTTTATTGATAGAAATTTTCAGGCATTTATTTTAAATCCTTTTTTTTTTTCTATAATTTTAGGTGATTATAGCTTAGCAGAATGCAATTAGCAAACAGAAGCACTGGTGAAATATGCCAGTTCTAATTTTTGCCGAAAAATATTGCGCTAAGTAATTTTTATTTTCTTAATATAACAACCATTTAGAAAAAGGATTCCTACTAAAAAATTTTTTTTTTATTGCAAAAGCACTTGAATTTACATCATTGGCTCCCATGCATCGCAGATATATCAGATTGCAGCATTAAGATTGATTACAAAACAGTAAAACAGCAAGCAAATGATCTTTGTCCATCTGAGCGTTCTGGTTGCCCAAATTGCACAAGGGACTGTTATATATAGACGTTTAGAAAGACAATCATATCCAGTTTTCAGGTGAAAGGCCGCTACTTCGATGGATCTAGTGGAGTCTGGGAATTTACAAATAGAGTCCCTTCAATTCTTCTTTCAATTAAAAAGTAATAGTAATAATCAATCTATGTCAAATGCTGAGACAATCTGCTTATTGTTAAAATTTATTATTATATTTTCAATAAAAATATCTTTCTTCAAATATCTACATTTATTGCTATGAAAATAACTTTATATCATTAATGTGATTTTAGTTTAAGCACTTAATTAGCCCAAATTTAAAGCATTTGCCCTTTTCATATTCCTGATGGTCATAATTGTTTGGCCGATCACCTATACTGAATGAGAATATTTGAAAGCCCAAAATGCATGCTCTGCATTCTGGAAGAGGGCATGGATAATAACCTTAATTTCTGCCCTACATTTGTTTCCTCTGCGTGTGTATGGTCGTTACTGGGAGGCTCGGGCCCTTATGGGCTAAACATGACACTAAGGTTTCTTTCGTTTCTCATTGTTTAATCAAATTATTTATTCAAATAATAAATGCTATAGGAAATAAAGAAAAGATTAAGCATTTATTTCTGCAAAACCGTTTTTGTAAACGAACCTCTGGAATATTATTATTTATTTTTTACTTTCAGAATCTTAAAACCCAAATTTTATTTTCGTAAAATCGTTATATTAGGACATGTACCACAACAACATACTTTGCTTTGTAGTATTTAGTTTATTCGCCAAGATGAATTTGAATTTTACCTATAAATAAATGAATAACAATGTACTTTCAATCCATTCAAATAAATAAATAACTACATCAGAACACGAAAGGCAATAACCAGAAAATGAACCAATGAATTTCTTTGTCAAAAAAAAACAAATTGTTCAACTTCAACGGAAGACTTTTTTTATTACGAACTTAATATACTTTATTTTAAATATTTATTTCCTCCATTCACGTAGATTATAGCCTGCTACAAAACATTGCCAATTTCAAACACGAAAAAGGGAAGGAATTACCCCAAAAGATTCCACCAACATTTCTTTTTTTTTTTTTTTAAAGGGAAAAAAAATAACGTTTTTAGATTAATAGAGAGAAAATATATTTGTGCAAGAACTCTTTAGGATTTATTTTTTCATTTCAGGCATTGAACGACGTTTTTTATGTACAATATAATAATGCGAAACAGTGGGAAATATCCCTCTTTCTACTAGCAAAATCCTCACACACACGCTTTGTTAGAGGCGAATGGAATAATAAAAAGAAGATGCGACGGGTTTACACCCCAATCGACGTCCAAAAGAATGCTTAGAGCCCCTTTCACAATACGCTTTTATTGAATATTGAAGGGGAAGAAAAGGTGGGATCTTCTTCAAGTCCCTCCTCTCGGAAACCCCAGCAATAAGTAAAAAAAAAAAAAGAAGAAAAAGGAAGACATTTTTTTTCTTATTTATTTTCTGCAGCCCTCTTTTTTTTTTACCTCCCTTCTCCATTACATTCACCATGTTATTATGAGACTGAAAATGGCAGCAGCGATATTGAGTGACGTATTTGTCCATTCCTCTTATTCTTTAGAAGGATAGAAAAAAAAATGGCGCCAAAACTTTTATAAGAAAAATTGTCGTGTGGAATAAAGAAAAAAATGAGTGACTTTTGAAAGTAATTTTATGAGTGTATAGTTAGTTTAGTAGTTGGCTGAAAATGAAAGTGCTGATTATTAATAGGTTTTTATTATGTGTATTTTTAATAACAATAGAACCCAATTTGTCATTGGTTTTTTTATATTGATTTTCTACTAGATTAATTTTTGAAAAAACAAAGTTCAATAAACACACTAATAAAGAAAAAGTCTGTACAAATCTAAAAATTTGACAGACTGTATTTAATAGTGTTTTTATATGGTTATTTATACTGAAAATATAACTGTAATAAATGTTGTATTCAAATATTGTTATGATATATCTTGCATAGACATACAAGGTTTTATATAGTAAATTTCTGTGTAGCCCTGATAAATCTTAAATAAAATGATTATTTATGTTATATAAAAAGCTATTTAATTGTGTGGTAAATTAAAAGATCATAGCTAAGCGTTCATGTAAAACCTTTTTCACCTTTTTTTTTTTTTTATTTGTGTGCTGCCAATGCTATTCAAATAATAAATACCATTAGAAATAAAAAAAAAAAGTTTAAGGATTTATTTGTCTAAAAATTTTTTTTTTTATAAAATAACCTCTGAAATATTGTTTATTTTTTATTTTCAGATTTTTAAAATCAAATTTTATATCTCTTGAAATCGTTATATTAGGATATGTACCACAAAAGCATGCTTTTGCTTTGTAGAATTTAGTTTTTATTCTGAGGAGATGAGTTTGATTTTTACCTATAAATAAATGAATAATAATTTACTTTCAATCCATTCTGCATAATAACTGCATAAGAACACGGAAGGCAATAACCAGAAAATGCACCAATGAATTTCCTTCCAGGAAAACAAATTGTTGAACTTTAACAGAGACTTTTTTTTTTGAACTGTATAAATTTTATTTTAAATATTTATTTCCTCCATTCACGTAGATTATAGCCTGCCACAAAACATTGCCAATTTCAAGCACGAAAAAAGGAAGGAAGTACCCCAAAAAATTCCACCAACATTTCTTTCTTTTTTTTTTTTTTTTTGTAAGGGGAAAAAAAAATAACGTTTGAGATTAATAGAGGAAAATATATTGTGCAAGAATTCTTGAGTATTTATTTTTCATTTCAGACATTGAACGACGTTTTTATGTCAATATAATAATGCGAAACAGTGGGAAATATGTCTCCTTCTTCTAGGAAAATCTCACACACACGCTACTTTAGAGGCGAATGGAGTAAGAAAAAGAAGAAGAAGATGCGACGGGTTTTACATCCCAATCGACGTCCAAAGAATGCTTAGGGCCCCCTTTCGCAATACGCTTTTATTAAATATTGAATGGTGAAGAAAAGGTGGGATCTTCTTCCAAGTCCCCCCTTCTCTCAAAACCACATCAATAAGTAAAAAAAGAAAGAGATTTTTCTTATTTATTTTCTTCAGAACTCTTTTTACCTCCCTTCCCTATTACATTCACCATGTTATTATGAGACTGAAAATGGCATCTGCGACATTGAGTGACGCAATTGTCCATTCTTTGGAAGAGAAAAAAAAAATGGCGCCGAAACATTTACAAGAAAAATTGTCGTCTGGAATAAAAAGAAAAATGAGTGACTGTTGATAGTAATTTATGAGTGTATAGTTTGTTTAGTTGTTGGCTGAAAATGAAAGTGTTGATTAATAATAGGTTTTTATGAGGTGTATTTTAAGTAACAATAGAACGAAATTCGTCATTGGTTGTTTTAATATTGATTTTCGCCTAGATCAATGTTTGAAAGAACAGGGTTCAATAAACACCATAATAAAGAAATTCTAAATAATTTGATAGACAATATTTAATGGTGTTTGTTCTATATATTTGTTTATTCTGAAATTATAACTGTAATAAATGTTGTATTGAAATATTGTTTTGATATATCTTACATAGATATATAAGGTTTTATATAGTAAATTTCTGAGTATTCGTGATAAATCTTAAATAAAACTGTTATTTACATTATATAAAAGACAATTTAATTATGCAATAAATTAAAAGATCATAGCTAAGCGTTAATGGAAAATATTTTTCACGTTTTTTTATTTGTGTCTTGCTAATAAGCTATTCAAATAATAAATGCCATTGGAAATGAAAAAAAAGATTAAGCATTTATTTCAATATAAATTTTAAAAAAAAAAACTTCTAAAATTGTGGGGTTTTTTTATTTTCAGATTCTTGAAAGTCAAATTTTTTACTGTTGGATTCGTTATATTAAACTACATATACCATGCTTTGCTTTTGTAGGATTCAGTTTGTTCCGAGGAGATGAATTTGAATTTTACTTAATATTATTAATTTGAACATTAATTTGAATTTTAATTTTAATAATATACTTTTTTCATTCCATTCTGCATAATAACAGCATAGGAACACGAAAGTCATTAACCAGAAAATACACCAATGAATTTCTTGTACAGGAAAACAAATTGTTGAACTTCAACATAGTTTTTTTATTACGAACTATATAAACTTTATTTTAAATATTTATTTCCTCCATTCACGTAGATTATAACCTGCCACAAAGCATTGCCAATTTCAAACACGAAAAAGGAAAGGAATTACACAAAAAAATTCCACTAACATTTCTTCTTTTTTTTTTTTTTTTTTTTGTAGGGGAAAAAAAAAAATAACGTTTTGAGATTAATAGGAGAAAATATATTGTGCAAGAACTCTTGAGGATTTATTTTTCATTTCAGACATTGAACGACGTTTTTATGTCCAATATAATAATGCGAAAGCAGTGGGAAATATCCCTCCTTCCTCTAGCAAAATCTCACACACACACGCCATGTAAGAGGCGAATGGAATAAGAAAAAAGAAGAAGATGCGGCGAGTTTTACATCCCAATCGACGTCCAAAAGAATGCTTAGAGCCCCCTTTCACAATACGCTTTTATTGAATATTGAATGATGAAGAAAAGCTGGGATCCAAGCCCCCTCCTCTCTCGGAAACCCCCACCAATAAGTAAAAAAAAAGAAGAGATTTGTTCTTATTTTTTTTCTGCCGCCTTCAGATTTTTTTACCTCCCCATCTCCATTACATTCACCATGTTATTAGGAGACTGAAAATGGCAGCGGCGTTATTGAGTGACGTATTTGTCCATTCCTCTTATTCTTTAGAAGGATAGAAAAAAATGGCGCCAAAACTTTTATAAGAAAAATTGTCGTGTGGAATAAAGAAAAATGAGTGACTGCTGATAGTAATTTATGAGTGTATAGTTTGTTTAGTTGTTGGTTGAAAATGAAAGTGCTGATTAATAATAGGTTTTTATTAGGTGTATTTTAGGTAACAATTTAACGAAATTCGTTATTTATTTTTTTTTGTATTGATTTTCGCCTAGATAAGTTTTTGCAAGATCAGGGTTCAATAAAAACCATAATAAAGAAAACTCTGTACAAATCTAAAAAAATTTTTAGACTGTATTTAATGGGGTTTGTCTTATATGGTTATTTATACTGAAAATATAACTGTAATAAATGTTGTATTGAAATGTTGTTATGATATATCTTGCGTAGATATATATGATTTTATATAGTAAATTTCTGTGTATCCCTTATAAATCTTAAATAAAATAATTATTTTTATTATATAAAAGGCAATTAATTGTGTGATAAAATAAAAAAGATCATAGCTAATCGTTAATGTAAAACCTTTTTCACGTTTTTTTGTTTTGTGTCCTACCAAGAAGTTATTCAAATAATAAATGCTATTGAAAATAAAAAAGATTAAGCATTTATTTCTACAAAAATTGTTTTTATAAAAGAACCTCTCAAATATTGTTTTTTTTTTTTATTTTCAGATTCTAGAAATCGAAATTTTATATCTTGTGAAATCGTTATAATAGGATATGTACCATAAAAGCATGCTTTGCTTTATAGAATTTAGTTTATTCTGAGGAGATGAGTTTGATTTTTACCTATAAATAAATGAATAATAATTTACTTTCAATCCATTCTGCATAACAACTGCATAAGAACACGAAAGACAATAACCAGAAAATGCCCCAATGAATTTCCTTCAAGGAAAAAAAATTGTTGAACTTTAACAGAGTCTTCTTGATTACGAACTGTATAAACTTTATTTTAAATATTTATTTCCTCCATTCACGTAGATTATAACCTTCCACAAATCATTGCCAATTTCAAACACGAAAAAGGGAAGGAATTACCCCAAAATTCCACCAAAATGGTTTTTTTTTTTTTTTTGTAGGGAAAAAAAAAAAAATAACGTTTTAGATTAATAGAGAGAAAATATATTGTGCAAGAATCCTTGAGGATTTATTTTTCATTTCAGGCCTTGAACGACGTTTTTATGTCCAATATAATAGTGGGAAATATGCCTTCTTCTTCTAGTAAAATCCTCACACACACGCGCGCTATTTAGAGGCGATTGGAGTAAGAAAACGAAGAAGATGCGACGGGTTTTACATCCCAATTGACGTCCAAAAGAATGCTTAGAGCCCCTTTCACAATACGCTTTTATTGAATATTGAATGGGGAAGAAAAGGTGGGATCTTCTTCCGATTCCCCCCTCCTCTCGCAAAGCCACACCAATAAGTAAAAAAAAAAGAAGAGGTTTTTCTTATTTATTTTCTGCAGCCCTCTTTTTTACCTCCCCTTCTCCATTACATTCACCATGTTATTATGAGACTGAAAATGGCAGCGGCGATATTGAGTGACGTATTTGTCCATTCCCTTATTCTTTAGAAGGAGAGAAAAAATAATGGCGCCAAAACTTTTATAAGAAAAATTGTCGTATTGAATAAAGAAAAATGAGTGACTGTTGGTAGTAATTTATGAGTGTATAGTTTGTTTAGTTGTTGGCTGAAAATGAAAGTGTTGATTAATAATAGGTTTTTATTAGGTGTATTTTAAGTAACAATAGAACGCAATTCGTCATTGGTTTTTTTTATATTGATTTTCGCCTAGATCAATTTTTGAAAGAACAGGGTTCAATAAACACACTAATAATAAAGAAAAGTCTGTGCAAATATAAAAAATTTGATAGATAGTATTTAATGGTGTTTGTTCTGTATGTTATTTATACTGAAAATATAACTGTAATAAATGTTTTATTGAAATATTGGCATGTTCTATCTTACATAGATATATAAGATTTTTATATTTCTGTTTATCTGTGATAAAAGTTAAGAAAAATTTTTGTTTACACTATTTAAAAGGCAATTGAATTGATAAAACAAAAGATCAGAACTGAGCGTTAATGCCAAACATTCTTCACGATTTTAATTAAAAAGTTGCTTTAAACAAATATGTATTATTTTAATTAATTTATTATTAAGCTACTGTAGCGTTTTATACACAAGAAGAGATAGCATTTCTGTTTCCAGGGGGAAAGGAATGTATATTCCTTAAATGTCATAATAACAACCCATCACTCATATCTGACAGCAGAAAAGCAGTATCGGAATATGCAATTAGTGTCTTGTTCTAATGAGAATAACCTGTCACTGAAATCTGAGAGCAGATACCATTGTCATGGATAATGATACATCATGAATTTAGCGGTTATCTGTTCGACCTTCATAGGTCGAAACAATTACAGATGGATGTGGACTCATAAGTTGCTTCATTGTGATTGTTGATAGACCATGAGATGAGGGAAGTATCCACTCAAAGAAAAGTGAGAAAGCTGACTCCGTCCCCCTTGACGGCTTTTTTTTTTTTAAAGGGAGGTTTTTAGAGAAGAAGAAAGTGTTCTGCGACGAGTCGATCACAGTTGTTTTCCTCTTTTTATGTGAAACGACTGAACAGGCCGAAGATAATTAAGGTATGTCGTTGACCAGGTGCATTAGATTCATCGTAGATACAAGAACTCTGAAAATCTTTGACATTTTTAACATTTTTATCTTTAATTTTCATTTCTTTGTAAATCGTATTCTATATATATATATATATATATATATATAATGCTTGTAAATATAATTTGGCTCTATTCTTGAAGCCGTAATAGGTATATTGCATCCGAGGCATTGCATTATTATAAATATGAAAAGTGAAAATTGAATAAATATTTAATCCAATAATTATTAGAAACCTAATTTAGGATATTTATAATTATTTGTTTCATTTAGGAATTCATTTTGATATCTCCAATATAAGCAGTTCAGTGTAGATTAAAAACTTAACATAATCATTATATACGATAAATCAAAATAAATATGAATTTACATCCAGTACTTTTTAATGAATCTCACTAAATTTATTAAATTATTCCTTTTTTTTAGATAGATGTAAATAAGTTAGTTAAATATCCTTACATTATAAAATTATTTAGTAAAATTTACACAGAATGAATAAAAGAGGGAAAATATATTTTATATGAATTGTTGCTACAGAAAGAATCATTCAAATATTTATAAATCACAACAATTATTATTGCTATATTAAATTGGTTAATTATAACTTATAAGTTTTGTTCCACAACAAGGTTTCTTTCCCTTACAAAAAAGTGACAAAAAAATTTGAATTTTTTATTAAATAAACATTTTATTTAGTTCTAACTAACACTACAAGGAATGTATTATTGCAAACTAGTATTTAATCAAAATAATACAGGTTGTCAAAGAAAATAAAGTTTCTTTTATATATTATTTGGGAGAAATAAACTTAGTGTTTGTGCTTTTTTTTATGTTGGTAATAGAAAATATGTGTTACGTCAGATGTATTTATATTAATGTCAAATAGTATTATACAATTTAATATACCCATTAACTTTCTTAATAACAACAAATTATTAAATAAGCTTCACTATAATTTGAGTACTATATATATATATATTACAACAAATAACATTTTTATTTAAAAAATTTATTTGAATTTTATTATTAATAAACATTGCATTTTAACTTTGTTTACTTTCTTTTTTTTATGTTACTTGTTTCTTTTGATGTTTTTCTTTTTTTTTCATTTTATTAATTTCATTTCAAATTTGTTTTATTCAATCTAAAGTGCCATACAGTCAAAGTTATCTTAAAATAAATAACACTAAATGCTTGAATATACTTAGAAAATTGCTCATAGATTCATTTTAAAAATGAATTTTGAATTGTACATCATTATCAAATGAATTAAAAATATAGCATTTTTTATTTATTGATTTATATATTGATAGAGATTTTATTTAATTGCGCAAATTTATCTTAAGTTATTCAAAGGAAAATATTTAGTTATAGTTATTAATTTAAAAAAAAAAAAAAGTAATTTAATAAATACTTTTAAATTACATTGCACGAAAAATATTTGAGAAAGTTACGAAATATTTTAGTAATATTCATTGAGTTTTACTTCTGTAACGTGTATCTAATTATAAGATTTATAAAGAGAAAAAAACTATAATAAGTTTTAATAAAATATTGCTTTTAAGATAAAATACATATAATTTATTTAAAATCATAAAATAATCAAAGAATTTTTAAAATAAACTGATTTTAAGTGTTTATTATTTACAATTACAAATGTGATAAATAATTTTTTTAATGTCAGATACTGCTGGTATATTAGTCACTTGCAATTGTCAATTTTTTAGATTTCAATCCACTTTTTTAAATATTAAATAAGGTAACTTATTTAAATATAAATAAAAATTGCTTTACAGTAGCTTTAATTTTCTCCATAGAACAAGCATAAGTTTTAATCAAATTAATATTCTTGAGCAGTGAATAAAAAGTTTAATTTTCATTAATAATGTAAACATATTTTATATAAAATGCTTTTATTGAAACATATATTATTTTCAATATTTTAAAAAATAATTATTTCTAGTATAAAAATTACACACATAAATTTAATAATGTATAAAAATTAACACAATAATTTCTTATAATTTTTGTCAAAATGTTTTTTATATGAAACCATATTTAATTTAAATTTTTTTTATAATTTTACATATTGTTTTTATTTTTAAAATAATGTTAATACTTTTGATTTTCTGCTTTTTAAATTATATTTTTAAGCTGCTTTTATACATTTCACATGAAAACTTTTGTTTTTTATGTTGGTACTTTATTCTAGAGAAATTAATATTTATATTTAATATCGTAATCATATCGACAAATTTCTCCATATAATGTTTTCCATTATCTTGTATTACTTTTAAATATTAATGATATCCTTATGCATTAAACTTAAATATCTATGTTTATTTTATACTGATCCTCCACATTATTATTTCAATTTTGATGTTTCTAGAGCCCGGATTATCTTATTAACCAACTTTAAGAAGGAAAAAGTAATCTACGGCGTAAAGAACATACAAAAACATTAAAATAACAAAATACCATGAATAATATTATACTTAAAATCTTGCGTTTCAATTCTCATAACTTTCCAAAAACAAAACTAGATTAACCGTTAGCAATAAAATTAGTTTCTGTGTTAGCTTTACGTTACAAGCATTAAAACTATAATTTATGCACAGAGGGTTTAAAAAAAAAAGTATACAACGTTTATTTGTGCTTATAAAAGGGACATAATTAAACAGAAGAACAATGAAAATTTTGTCATATTATAACTTTTAGATATGAAATATACAATAAATTCAGTAAAATTATTTTCCCATATTTTAAACATTATTACTTAACGATGCATGCCAACGAATTTCTTCTTTTAGAATAGTGTATGAAACGATTTTGAAAAGATACACAAACTATTATTTGGAGTATGATATTACTACAAAAGACCATTTAATGCTTTCAAAATTTTGAAAAATGACTTGAAAATGTGGCTTTTAAAACAGTTTTACAACCGATTAAATAAAACAAAATATACATTAATTTACTTCACAAGAGTCAATGATAATAAAACTGGAACACATATTTTTACACTCGTAAAGAATTTATGGGTTTGGTACTCCACAAAGGGGAGAATAAAAGCAAGGAAGAAAAATGAAAAAATATTGTCTCTATCAATTTACTTCAGATATTAAATTAAGGTATTAATGTTCTCTCATTCTCTGGAAACTCGATCGTCAGTATAAAGATATAAAGATGAGATATAAAGAAATCCAATTTGTAGTTTCTTAGACAAGAACAAGATGATGTGGAGGAAATTGAGTTTCTGCCTTCGATGGGCGAAAATAAAACGAAAGTTAATTGATTTACGTCCAAGATTGCAATTCTTACTACTTTTAACAAAACATTTACGGAAACATTAAAATGCTTGTGATAAAAGAAGATTTCTTTCAAAACCTATCTATTAATATATTTCTTTTTACAAAACATTTGCAGAACATTAAAAATATTTGTGCTAAAAATAGATCTCTTTTAAAACCTGTCTATTAATATTTTTTTTCGAAAACTTTTAAAGAAAATTAAGACACTAATGATAAAATTAGATTCTTCTGTCTCTTTATTTAGTTTTTCCTTTCTATATTTCAATAAACAGAACACTGTAGTTATCTTTTTCAATTTTTGATTACTTTGACCAACGTTTGATATTTTATTCGATTTTATTCGATTTATTCGTTTGAGATTTTATTTTTTATTCTCTTTACTTGTACATGAAATAAATTTTGCAAATTATTTTTACAATATGATATAATTTATGAAATTTTATACAATATTTATTCAAAGACCCTTTGTAAGATCATTCAAAGACTAATTTTTGAAAATTATTTCAACAATTTTATTATTTAAGAAATGTACAAGGAAATAAAGAAAAAAATAAATAAAAACATTAAGACACTAATGATAAAATTAGATTCTTCAGTCATTTACTTTTTTTCGTTCTAATTTTCAAAAACAGAATATTATATTTATTTCTTTTTTTTCAATTTTTGATTGCCTTTTTCCATCTTTTTCCATCTTAGAACTCTTATTATACATAAAATAAATATTATAAATTATTTATACGATACTATAAAATTTATGAAATTTTATACAATAGTCAATCAAGGATAGTCCGTTGTAAGTTCAAACAAAGACAAGGGTAAATTATTTAAATAATTTTATTTTTTAAAATACAAGAATTTTCTAAATTAAGAATGTAAATACGTATGAAAAATTAATGGCTTCCACTATAATGGCATTTAACACATTAGGCCTTCACAAATGTGTTTACTTTTCATAACCACATTTTTCTGTTTACTTCTCCGTATATTGATCGTTCGTTGTTGTGTCCCTCATGGAAGTAGGGATGAGGGGTGCATTTTCTGTTCTGATAGAGCACCCATAGGTAGAAGTCTGACTTCTGCTCCCTGACATGCCTTCATGCTCCGTGACTTCTGCACTTACAGTAAAAGGAGACCGGGACCGACGGCTTAAAGTGGATTCCGAACCACTACAAACATCTATGGCACAGTTGGGACTCGAACTCGAAACCTGTGGCACCGAGCGCCAGAGCGCTAGACACTCGGCCATTCAGGAACCCGTATATTGATAATAATCCAAAATAAACTAATAAATATTCCTTCAATAAAATACCTATAGAAATATTTAAAACACACTTTAAGTTTAAGAATATAAAGAATCACTTTTGTAGTAACAGATGACTTGTTTAGAATAAACTTTGCACCTAAAACCAGGAACAAACTTCACAGAATAAATTTAAAAAAGTCACATATGGTTAGCATTTCCTTTATTTACTCTTATTAACAAGATTGAATTGAAGTAATTCAATATTTCTTGTTCTGTGAAGCTAGTGAAGGAAATGGCACACCCACTTATATATACTTTTATAGTAAAGGGTTGTTTACATCCAGATGTCCCTTTAAATTTCTATTATCTTCAATAAAATCTGGATAACTTCCTAAATATCGTAGATACAGCTTAAAATTTTGTTAGCTTGTACAAGACAAATATAGATATAATTTGAGCTAATAAAAAAATCACAATTTTTGGGATATTGAGCCCCCTTAAAGATTTTCATTGGGCAATTCAAAATTTATTAAATATTACACACCCACATCACAAATAGTGATTATAGCAGGTGTTATTGTGGATAAATTATAGTTGCAAATATTTTTTTGAAATGCATAAAAAAGCATTGCAGTCAAGAAACATATAAAATACTGTAAAACTCAATGTAAATTCATTTTAAACTTAAGAAAATGAGGAAAATAAGTTTTTATGTTTTGGTTTATGTAACATACCTGTTTTTAGCTACTCTTGAATTATATATTTTATTAAATCGTTTTCAAATATGGGAAGAAAAAAGTAGTTATTCTTTAAAGATTAAAATAAAAAAATACTGCATAAAATAATATTATGTTATTCATTTAAATAAATATAAAATCATCTATTTGTATTAAAAAAAAAAAATAAAATACTTTTATTCTATACATTTATACCTTTTCTTAAAATCCTGATTTTTAAATTTAGATTTTGATTTCTGTATTTTTTAATTAAGAAGCTATGGTTATTTTGATTTCAAAAATTTAACTTAATTTACCATACATTTATACTACTACTATTATTTTGTCTACATGGTATATTCAATTAGTCTTGTGGATTGATATACCATGTATATTATCCTTTTTCTATTTGTTATTTTATGTTCATATAACATTTTATTAATATTTATTTTAATTTAAAAATAAAATGTTTATGTCATTACCAAAATCTTTATAATTAAATATTATCTGTATTTAATTAATAAGCCAGGTATCAGTTTTAATTAATTTACTTAATTTTTTAATACAATAGATAATAAAACAATTACAAATAGTCCATTAAAATTAATATTTCTCAAAAAAGAATAGAACGAATAACTTTGTATAATAAGTATTTAACAAAAGGTATCATTTCATAATTCGCGGGAACATGTATTATTGATAAAATTTTAAATGACTGCTAAAAGTTGGCAGTATAAAGAGATTACAAGAAATGTTTAAGATTTAAAATTATATTTTTAAATTACTGATAATAGGAATAATTTAAAAATCCAAAATAAATAGAGAAAATAATTATATTTGTTGTACATATTTTTCGTATTCTAATCTGAAAACATTAAATAGGATTATGTGCTTAATACCAAAATAACGAAATGTTGAACAAAAACAAATGAACGAGATTAGTAGGAAAAATTATTCTTTTGTGCTTTTAACTCATTAACATAATATTTAACCCTAATTTATGTGTAATCTTTATTAAAACACATTAGACGCATATCAGCTAGCAGCCTTTTAATTATCTTCGAAATAAAGCTGATTAAACAATAAATTATTTCTCTTTTAATTGCTCTGATATTCACATATTAGAACAGCAATTCTCTCATCACATCATTAGCAGTTTTTTGCTATTTCAATTTAAGTCTTCTAATCGGCTTACATATTTTAAGGAATCTTGTATTAGGTACTGGTGATATCTCTTCATTTACAAATCTTATAATTGATATTGGAATGTATTTAGCTCTCTCACTCGTTTCAGATAATTAAAATTTGTCTTAATGTACCTTTGGGCAAAAATTAAAGTAAGTGCATAAGCTCCAAATACTGTGTCATTTCAAAAATCACTGTTGTAGTATTAATTTTAAGAGCACAATAATCTCAATTAAACAGTTCGGTACTTTACTTAAGAGCAGGATAGTTCATTCCAGCAAACAAATAAATTTATAAACATTTTATTTATTTCTTGAAATCCCATAAAACATAATATGGATGTTTTTATTTTATTTAAACACCAATATATATTTTGTATTTCCACTTTTTGATACTTGTCTCGTTTTAACAATTAGAGTGATGTTTTAACTTCCTGACTAATTAAGAAAAAAAAAACAAGAACATTATTATGATACAACATTTTTAGTGACTTAGCGGTTTCTTTTAATATTTTTTCTTGACATTTTCCCAGCAACTATTAGTAAATTGTAAAAGTAATAATCTGCTGATCATATTTATGACGCAATGTTTCCTCAAAGGCGGCTCAAGAAACCAGAAACCCATGATTAAGATCATTTTCGTTTGTTTCGCATACTTGCTGTAAAAATATTTATTTATTCTAATGAATAATTAGTGCTATTTTATGTTTTTAAACACCAGAACATATGCTGTTTACAAATAACATCAGTTAATAACAAGGGTGCCACTTAACTACACACGAATATCTGTTATTATACATCTATTATTACATCTATTACATCTATTATTACATCTATTATTACATCTATTATTATACATTATATATTATACATATTATATAATACATATATTATTATTATATTTAAGACACAGATAAAAAATGCAGCTGGTTTTAATATAGTTTGGGAACTTGTCTTTACAAAAGCTACTATAATTTTTTATAGACACAATGAATTTAATTTAATTAAATATTTGCCTATAAATTTAATATTTGCCTGTTTAAGGACACGAATTAATGTAAATAAATGGGATAAGTAAAGATCATGTCATGAGTTTTGAAATTGTTAAATACTATTGCCTCCAAAAAGTAGGACCAATTTTCAATTACAATTTCCTAGACATATGGTATTGCAATTTTTTAGGTTGCTGACACTGTCCTTGACATCTGTATGAAATTTTACGTCAAAATATTCATTAGCGCTTGAGTTACGCTTGGCTCTGTGATACGCTAAAACTGATTCCGACGATTTTTGAAGTGTCTGAATTAATTGATCAAAGAACTTGCATTATATTTAGTTTGAGGAAACGTATAGAATGTTGCATAAGACATTCGGGGAGCACTCTTATATCGAAAGGAAATATTTAAAAGTGGCGAAAACAGTTCAAATAAGGCAGAGAACGCATTGAAGAAGAAGAGACCTCTGGTCAACCACCAACCTCAACAGACGAAGCTCACGCCCAAAAATTAAAAGTTTGAAACTTGCAAACCATCGATTTACAATTAGAGACCGTGCTGATGGTGTTGGAATTTCAAAATTCCATCTTAAAAGATATTTTGGGCCGCAAACACGTCAATTTTCGATTGGTACCGAAAACACTGAATGCGCCAGCTCACAATGCATTGATTCTTCGTGACCTTTTCGCCAAAAAATGAAATCCATATCAAATCCACGCCACCGTATTTCCATGATATAGCATCGTGATACTTCTGGCTATTCCTTAAACACAAAAGTACACTCGGGACACCGTGTTGAGTCGATGAAAGAGGCATTTCAAAAATCACTAGCATCAGTTTTAGAATTTCACAAAACCAAGCGTAACTCAAGCACTAACGAATATTTTGACTTAAAATTCCATGCAGATGTCAAGGACAGTGCCAACAACCTAAAAGAGAAAACAAATTGAAATACAATATGCCCGAGAAATTTAAATTCAAATCTGGTCTTACGTTTTGGACACAGTAATATATAAAGCAATCTAAATATTCATTTATGAATTACAATTGAATAGTAAAAATATTACTTGGCATTAATGATTTTAAAATTTATGGCTCAATTGAATTTCAATTATGGTAAATTAAACATCCAATAATGGAGATACAATTAGTATTCAGAAAGGTCTTTATTATCCCGGCAAACTAAACAGGAGTTTACTAGGCCATTCTGGGCATGTGATTTATGCATAGTAGTGTCTAGTTATACTGTATCTCAAGTACCTTTAGAGTTGGGAATTCAAACATTTCAGATAGGGTTTATCACATTTGAGAGGCACAAGCAGTCACATTTGCTGTGTAAATTACTAGCCATCAAAGACATATTGACGCATTCTATCCGAGCTGGTAAAATAGATTGAATTTTAATCTTTATATGAGTATGGACAATTAAGCCGAGGGCAAAATTTTTTATTATCAATACCATTTCCACATCCACTGAAAACATGTTATTAAATTATGCATTAATAAAAAAACTATTAATGATTATTACTAATTTCTGCTAATTTTTATTTAAACATCTGCATATAGTTATTTCATAATATGCATTTTCACAATTTAATGCATTGGTTTTGGAAAATTTAAAAATGAAAAAAATGAAATTTAGTATGTTTAGATTTTTAGTGTCCAAAAATAAATTAACATTTATCTTAAAGTTTGTTTTTATTACCTGTACTGTGTAATAATTTTTGAGAAGTGCAAAAGCAATTTTTTTACTAAAACGCCTGCACTCTGAATAAGTTTTTTTTTTTTTCTGAATGAATTAATTAACTTCAACTATAATAAAAGATATTTGTTGTTTCTTTTAAGCAAAATTTCCTAAAAGATATTGATTTTAAGCTAGTTCTGCATAATATAACAGGAATTACTCAAAAAGCTTTTAAAAACAAATAAATTACAAGAGAAAATAAAATGACGTACTAAGAAGGTATTTGGCTTTATCTAAATTTTCTAGCTGCTTAGCTAAACATTCAAAAATTTTGGTATCCAGTGAATTAATAAATAAAGATCTGGAGCATTTTAACCGAATGTCTGAATACTGTGTAAAAGAAGAGAAATTCCAATTCTAGAGAATAATTATCTTCCAAATATGATTTTGTTGTCTCACTTTGTTCCAATGTCGCCCATACAGGGTCGAGATCAGTATGAAAATATATCTACATTTCCGAGAGGACCCGTAATTGAAACACGGTATATAAACCTAAAGATATATAAATATTTGTGTTGAAACAATTTAACCATTCGACGATGTTAAAAGAATGCCATGCATGTTATAAACAGCTTCAAGAAGACAGCGTGTGATTTATCTAGGCTACAGAACTGCAGGGCAAAGCTATCGTCAGAGCGAGAACTACAGGGAATAAAGGGATCATTGATAGAATTGATAGATCTCTCAGACCTCACACTACGAACTTGCAGCTCTCATTGCACCGCTAGCCCTTCAACTTCGTACATTGACAAGCGCGTTTGAAGTGGTGGGATAATACTGAAATACAAATGACTACAGTAAAATTGTTTCCAGACTGAAAACGATCAGCAAAGAGATGGGTTGCTAACCTGACTACCTCCTACTTCGTAGCTCAACAATTTATGTTGTGTGGTACCATTTCATTTCATAGCTGGACGCTTTTTGACTGTCACCCTTGGGACACATCACAGCTATACATCGACATTATTGTATTATCAATCCCGTGTTTTCCTTTCTTTCTTCTCGAATTTTAACTCTCAGCTGTTTACGGAAATGGCTTCTACTTAAAGTCGTTGTAATTGTCAAGCTCTTTCCTGGGCAAATATAACCTCTTGATCTTTTACAATATAAAAAATTTATGGGTCTAAGGAGCAGGTGTTTTTGATCCGTCCCAAAATGTCGTCGATCTAATTGACGATTAAGTAGAGTTTGGTGAGAAATTGTTCTGGAGATACCCACCAACATTACAAAGGAAATCAGATAATGACAGTTGTCAAAAGGGCCATAGATGATCCAACGCCTTATATATCATGTTCATTATAAGTAGTGGTATCTTTTGACTAAAATGTCAAATCGTTTGTTTCTATAGATATTTTTCACTTACCGATTTTCATCTCATTCGTATAGATCCTTATTGTGTATAATTGTTTTAATATTAGAGTGTCTTTTAATTCCACATCAATAAAAAATAATGATGATATCATTTAAATATTTATACATTAATTTCTTTAGTATAAAGTGAAATAAACAACACTGAAAATTACGTATTTCCTTTCAAAGACATTTAGTTACTAAAATAAAATAACATAAAATATGCATGAAATTCTTTTGAATAATAATTGTTTCAATTTTATTCAAAAATTTTAAATTTTATAATTGAAACACAATAAAAAAAAATATATTACTCAAAAGAAGGGAATATCACTTATAATTTACATTTTCAAATTAAACGTATGACACAGTTAATTTTTTTTTTTAATTTTCATTTAAATTTGTTGTCACTAACACAAATATAATTTTCAGCTTTCCTGTAGCTTTTGAAATTAGTATTAATGAAAGAAATAGATAGATGTTTTAAATTTTAGCACGTTAAGCAATAAAAAAGGCATTCATTAACATTTCTCAGCGTTTTCATGGAAATATTACTTTTAAAAAAAACGATATTTAATTTGTTTAATAATTTTTTTTTAAAAACAATCCTTAAAATTTGATTAATAATATGTTTTTAATTTTGAAAAAAATTCGAAAATCTTTCCAAATTAAAATTTAAAAAAAATAGGAATTAGAAAGCAATATATCATTCAATAAGTGAACGTTTCATTTAACAATAAAAAAATCAATTTTGAAGCCCTATGTTATTAACCTTTAATGCAAAAAAAAAATTCTCGCATGCTAATTACATCTTGCTGAACAATTATGTTAAAAATCTCGTGTTTCGTAATGGGAAAATTTCAAATTAGCAGTTAATTAACTACTTATGTTAATTTTCGTTAATCAACTATATTGCACCGTAAGTATTAGCAGTAACCCTTCTAGTCAATTCTAACGATACTTTTAATGAGAATTAAAGCTATTAAGAGTGTCTTATTTTTTTGACCAACTGTTTATTTTACGTAGCATAATTATAATAATACATATTAAATTAATTTCGGTTCTCAGCGATGCAAATACAAACTTTAATGAAAAACATCATAATTTTGATTAAAAAACGAATTCATTATTTTTAGGAAAGATATTAAATGATATAAAAATCCTAACAGACATAATAAAGTGCTATTCATATACTCAATCTTCACTACTCATCATATTAATACAACAATCGCACTTAGCTGCTCATCATTTTAATGAACTATTTATTGAAACAAATCCTTATCAAGTTTAAAGGCCGAAATTAGTGGTTAAGAGAATGTGTCTAAATTGTATCAAATCCTTCCTATCTACAATACAATTACATGTAAATTAGCTCAATCAGTTTCATCAATTAAACTTCAAATTTGAAACATCTATTAATATAGAATAGTAAAAAATCTATTGGGGACCTTAGAGTAAAATAAAATACATTTTAAAACTTAAAGTTTTAACGTTTTTTAACATTGAAGTACCTCTTGTTCCACCATGAATGTCTTATGCACAGCTATTTCAAGGAGATGCAGTAATAATATCGATTTCTACGAGTACATTTTAAGTGTAATTTCTCTTCATTTACGTGACGTATAGGATAAAAACAGAGCATTTAAGCAAAGCAATCTAATAGTCAATAGAGGCTTAAACAGTCTATCACAATCGCCATCTGATGTCTCTTATTGAAAAATGTCTAACTACAATTATAACGGTCATTGCCAGTGAAGTTTTAACTGTTCTGCATGCTAACAGCTAACGTTTCTAGTGTCCCGCGAATAGAGCATTAAAAACAAAAATTTAAAAAAAATTACTTAGTAAACTATATAAAATATAAATCTGATGAAAATATATTACTGGTACTTCCTTGAAACAGAAAAAAATTATAATGTTAATAATCCTTTACAAATCTTATACAAGAGATCTCCAAAGCTATAAACTGATGGTCAAGAGAGGCTTAAACATACTATTACATTCGCCATCTGATGTCTCCTCTTAAAAAAAAAAAGCCTTGCAATAACTATAATGGTCGTTGCAAATGGAGTTTCTATATGAGCTCTTCTGCATGCTAACAGCATACATTACAAGTGTCTCTCAAATTGCGCATTAAAGTATAATTTCTAAACATTACTCAGCAAAATATATAATATATAATTAAACCTCTAAATATATTACTGCAACTCCTTGAAACCTACTATCACAATCGCCAACTAATGTCTCCTTTTGAAAATTTCTAGCAGTAACCATAACGGTCGTCGCCAATGGAATTCCAATATGATCCCTTCTGTATGCTAACAGCGTACGTTGCAAGTGTCTCACGAATAGAGCATTCAAGCATAAATTTTAAAACATTACTCAGCAAACTATATAAAAATATAAATCTCCTAAATATACAGTGCTCTAGCCTTTGGTACGACAGGCTTCAGGGGCGAATCCCGGCAGAGGCATGAATGGTTGTTATTGACTCAGAATCCAAGTTAAACAATAGAACCCGGTCTTATCAGCCTAAAGTTTGCAAAAAATGTACCGTGCAGCGACAAACCAAACCTTTTAATATGTTATTGGATCACCCTTGAAACAGAATAAAAATTACCATTGGTAATAATCCTTCACAAATCTACACGAGAGATTTCCCAAAGTTTTCAACTAATGGTTTCAGTATTTTTAAAAGTACACGACTATTCGAGCATCCCCCATTTGTCATCTCTTCCAACCAACCAGAATCAGCTACTGAACCGTAAAACCGTGAGTTGGTTTATTCCGCGTGATGTTTTCGTGCTTCTTTGGGCATCGAACAATGTATCCATTGGAAACCATTGCTGATTCTCTCTCCAACCTTTCCTCACTTTCACATTTTTTTTATTGTGGGCACCCACTTTCTCTTTATAGTCTTTGAACAAAATGAGAAATTGAATTGATGAAATGGTTAATTTATGCAATGGTATGCAATGCTTTAAGGTTTCTTAAGACCCCACGGGATATCAATAAGCTTCTGAGTTTTCAAATTAAATGTAGTTTCAAATATTTATAGTAACGTGTGATTAAAAATGCCGTATTTGTGAAAGTTGTGTAAAAAAAAAAGAAATGAAAGTATATAATTAAATGATCCAATGTTATAAATGAAAAGTCCGCAGTGATAAAGAATGCAGCAAATACATTATTCATATTCAGCAAACTATATAAAATATAAATAAACCTCTAAATATATTACTGCAACTCCCTTTGAAACCTACTATCACAATCGCCAACTAATGTCTCCTTTTGAAAAATTTCTAGCAGTAACCATAACGGTCGTCGCCAATGGAATTCCAATATGATCCCTTCTGTATGCTAATAGCGTACGTTGCAAGTGTCTCACGAATAGAGCATTCAAGCATAAATTTTAAAACATTATTTCAGCAAACTATATAAAATATAAATCTCCTCTAAATATATAGTGCTCTAGTTCTTCGGTACGACAGGCTTCAGATGCGAATCCTGGCAGAGGCATGGATGGTGCTAGTGACTCAAGATCCAAGTTAAACGATAGAACCCATTCTAATCAGCTTAAAGTTTGCAAAAATGACCATGCAGGATAAACCAAACCAAACCTCTAAACATATTACTGAAATTTCCTTGAAACAGAACAAAAATCTCATTTTAATAATATTTTTAAAGTCTTATACAAGAGACCTTTCAATGTTTTAAACTAAACGTTCCACTATTTTTAAAAAGTACACGACTATTCGAGTATCCTCCATTTGTCATCTCTTCCAACCAACCAGAATCAGTTACTGAACTGAAAAACCGTGAGTTGGTTTATTCATGCGTGATGTTTTCGTGCTTCTTTTGGGCACCGAACAATGTATCCATTGGAAACCATTGCTGATTCTCTCCAACCTTTTCCACTTTCACGTTTTTTTTTTTTCGTGGGCGCCGAGTTTCTTTTTATAGTCTTTGAACAAAATGAGAAATTCGAATTGATGAAATGGTTAATTTATGTAATGGCATGCAATACTTTGATTTTTTTAGGGCCCCATGGGATTTCGATAAGGTTCTGAGCTTTCAAATTAAATGTACTTGCAAATATTTACAGTAACGTGTGATTAAAAATTTCGTATTGCGGAACATTGTGTGTTAAAAAAAGAAATGACAGTATATAATTAAATGACCCAATGTTATAAATGGAAAGTCCGAGAGATAAAGAATGCTGCAAATACATTATTCATTTAATTTAGTTGATTTAAATTTGAATGGAATTCAATTGAAGTGACTTAAATGTTGGTTTAAGCATTTATTTAATCAATTATTTTCCAATGAAAGATAGCACAATTCTTTTTAGTAATTAATTTTTAAAGAAAAAAATCTCATTAATAAACATTAAACTCATTAACATAAAATTAATTAAACTAATTTTTATCGTAAGATTACGACAAATAAATGCATTAAAATTTAATATCTAAATTTATTTAAAAATTGAATTAAAAATATTTTCACTTAATATAAGTTTAATAATTAATATTAGTTCAATTAATATGAGTTTGCATATTTTAATAATTTTAGTATTTATTTTATTTTAGTAATTTTGCTTTCATTTTAAAGTTTGCAAGCTTTACTTTTCAGGTAATAAAGTTAAAGAATCTTACTTTTAGTATTAAAACAAAAAATAAGTAAGTAAGTTATATCGTTCCACAGAATAAATTAAATACATGTAGATAATATTTTTCAAAACAAGTTATCTTGAATTGCATCTAAAACTTTACAAATTTGCTACTTTACAGCCATTAGAATAATTATAACCTTCCACAAAATTCTCGACATTTTTATTCAATATTTAAATAATTATGTTAAATAATTTTAATAAAACAGAAAAATACAAATTTTCAATGCTTGCGTAAATATTTTATTGTTAGTATTCTAAGAAAAAATTATGTGCTTTAATTAACATATATCGTACAAAAATATCCAAATTAATTTATTAAATTAATGAACTATTTACTATAACAATTTATTGTCTAACTTTAATTAAGAAATTATTCGAGCAAAGATTATAACAGGTGCATGAAAAATTTTGTTTTTAAAATTATTTAATAAATAGAATATAAATATTTCACCTAATACAAAGTTCGCATATTTTAGTAATTTTATTTTAATTTTGCTTTCATTTTAAAGTTTGCTTTTTAGATATACAAATTTGAAGATTCTTACTTTTAATATTAAAACATAAAATAAGTAAGAATTTATTTTGAGCTCCAGCCATTAAAATATATTTTATTATAAATTAAAAACATAGTGATAATATTTTATGAAATCAATTTATCTTGAATTACACCTAAAACTTAAACATTTTTTTACTTTATTGGCATTAGAATAATTATATGTTTCCACAAAAGTCTCGACATTTTTTATTCGATATTTAAATCTTTATATTAAATAATTTTAATACAATGAAAATAAAAATTTTCAATACTTGAAAAGTAACTTACTGCTAGTATTCCAACAGAAAGCCTGCAAATTTAATTAACATATATTGCATAAATATATTCAAATTATTTTATTAAATTAATGAGCTATTTACTATAACACTTCATTGTCTAATTTCAGAGGTTGAAATAAATGGTCAAGTGAACGTGCTCAAATACTTATGAAATCCTTCCCAATCTACGAAACTGCTGCATATAAATTGACTCAATCCGTTTCATCATTGGGGTAGCACGCGCGAAAACATCCCAAATTCATTCCTTTGCCGTAAATATTTGTAAATATTTGCAAAGGACGAAGGATACATAAATTTCTTGTTTTCTTATTCGTTTATTTTTTGGAAGGTAGGAAATGATAAAGAATATTTTGTGATTTTTATCCCACTTTTTAATATTAAAAAAGAAGAAAGTTATTTTTGGTTAAAAAAATAAATGAAAAAAATAAGAAGTAAGTTCTTGAGTTTAATTTATTTTATGTAAGATCTCATAAAATGGAAAAGATATTTATTAATATAAAAATATATATAATAGCCTTTTTTCATTACTTCATTATTACTAGTTGGGTATTTTAGTAGCATATATTTTTTAATTTAATTCTTTAGGAAAAAAAAAAAGCATATTGTTAGATTAAATGTGTACGTAATGCGTTCTTTTCTACCATTAAAAATGTTTTATTTCATAAGAATATTTCGAATTTACAAAAATAAATTCTCGTGGGATTAATTTCTGAGGATAAATGATTTAAAAAAAAAACGAATGAATATTTTTCTGAGTGAAATTATTAAAATAATCCTTATAATTAATCCTTCATTTAGATTAGTAATTAATGAAAATGTTTTTTTAGTTATATTTTGATAAAATGATTTCCTCCTCTTACAAATACTTTTTGTATAATAAACATTTTTTTTTTCAAAATTTTAATTTTTATCATTTTTCACTGATCTTTTTTGCTGCCTTTTAATGCCAGAAAATTCTATTTTTATAGAAATTTTTCTAAAGCCACCCATTATTTTTAAAATCTTGAATTATCAAAAATTAATTGTATTTTCTTTTTTTTTTTATTCACTGGAAAACATATATTTTTATCTCAACTAATTTAATTGTTCCCAGTTACTATGGCTGAGCTGATATCAGTTTCTCAATTTCTTAGAAATGACAGAATTTGAATAGGATATAAGGGAGATTCTTATAAATTATTACTTATCCGTCATATAAAAATATTACAGCTTTTTATCCTTAAACCAATCACTTGGTTTAAGGATATTTTTTAGGCCTAAATGTATTATTTTATTCCACTCCTTCAATATTAACAAAGTTATAAACAATTTATTAAAAAAATTATTCGAATTATTTCTTTTTCAACGAATGAAACCTGAAATATTTTTATACCATGATGCATAGTAATATTGTAGAAAATTTTTTTTTTTTTTTAATTTATATTAATAATTTATAAAATCACCCCAAAATCAGGCAAAGGAAGACACTGTGAAGTCATTACGAAGACATCTTCATCAGGCTTTATTACAAATTTGAGGCAGACTACATTTTAAAAATTATGAAATGTAATACCTCAATTATTTTTTTTTGTTGCATTCATTTTCATTTGTTAGTAAGAATGTAATTGTGAAATGTTTAATTGCATTTATTTTTTATAATATAATACGACTGGTATTTGTGAATAATGTTGAGATATATGCTTCAAAAAATAAAACCAAATATCTACAGGAACATTGATTCATTATACGATTGCGCTATCGTTCCTAGTTGAATTTTAAGATTTTTCAGTAGTTATTGATGTTCTCTAGAAAATTATGATTTTTATCACCTGTTGATGGGCATTACATGATATTAAAGTAAATACTTTTAATGAATTCCTGACTGATAATTAATTTTTACCACTCAATTATTATGAAGGTATACGTTTAAAATTTGATATAGTTGAAAACATTTTCTGGGACTATTTAGATTGTAAATAAATGAATATAAAATAAAATATATCTCAAAAATTAGAATCCTTTTAACTGTAACCTTTTAACTAAAAACCATATAGAAACTTAATCAATTATGAACATAGTTTGATCAAGGGATGCCGTTGGAGTGATGGAGTGATATTATCGTTAATGTGAAATTCTGAGAAATCATCAGTGACCAATATTGACTATTATCATCTTTAGTTGACTTTGTGAGATGAACTATGTAGAAATCAATACCTTGACTGAGAAATCCCAAGGTAAATGAAAATCATTGTTTCTAGTAATTTAATTTGTTGTTATTACTGATCAACTAGAGCAGTGATGATTCTATACTTAAATATTTAATCCTGCAAATGCTGAATCTATCAATGTTCAAAGTTAAATTTTTACCTAGGCTGAATCTATTGCATACGTTTCTTCACAATAATTTCTCATGATAAATCTACTTTCAAAACGTAAATTAAAATTCATTGTTTGTAGTTATTTAATTTTTTTGTTATTAATTTATCAAATACATGGGTTTGAATAATGTAGATTTTCTGTACTTATATTTAACAGTGTTTTATTGCAATTGTCCACAATTAGATTTACCAATCAAAAATTTTCAGTGTTCAGCAGTTAATTTGTATATTCCTCAAGAATAATTTTTTAAGTGAAGAAAACTGGTTTAAATAAATTAATTCATTTTAAACCGATAGATCTTTAAAGAAAATTACAAAATAATAAATAAGAATATAATGTCCACATGTATGTCCTCTAACATTAACAGTAAATCTTGAATAAAATTATTTCTTAAATTTAGGACAAGCTGGCAGATTATATATTTCCCAAATGTAGGAGTTTGTCTTATTGTTTTTGTTATATTCCTGATGTTTTAGAATTTTTAAGATTATATTTTTGAAATAATTTATAAAGGCCAATGCCTAAAACAAAAGTTTTTTTAAATAAAAAAAATATATATTCTGTTATAAGAAATTTATTTTTTTTGTCCTTGGGTATTTTATCCCGTTTTTTTTTTTTTTCCTTTTAC
Organism: Caerostris extrusa; assembly: GCA_021605095.1. Classification (NCBI taxonomy): domain Eukaryota; kingdom Metazoa; phylum Arthropoda; class Arachnida; order Araneae; family Araneidae; genus Caerostris; species Caerostris extrusa. The sequence continues at coordinate 100,001 of BPLR01000149.1, forward strand.
AAAATTCAAATAAATCTGAAGAATTCTCTAAAGTCATTATATTTTAATTACAATTTAAAAAACCATAATGAATAATTAAATATTGAAATAATAATTTTTAATACTATTTCAAAACTGTTATTTCTATTTCGACTGAATTATTACATTAGATATAATGTAAAAAATTCATTCAATCATTTCATTGTCTAAATCATTTCATTACAACAAATTATTTTAATTGTCCATGGGATTTCAATAAGCTTCTGAACTTTCAAATTAAATGTACTTCTGCAAATATTTACAGTAACGTGTGATTAAAAATGTCGTATTGGTGAAAGTTGTGTAAAAAAGAAATGAAAGTATATAATTAAATGATCCAATGTTATAAATGGAAAGTTCGAGTGAGAAAGAATGCTGAAAATAAATTATTCATTTAATTTAGTTGATTTAAATTTGAAGGGAATTCAATTGAAATGACTGAAATGTTTCTTTTTAATTTTTTTAATCAATTGCTTTTCAATGAAAGATAACACAATTATTTTTAGTAATACATTTTTAAAGAAAATGTAAGAAGTAAAATTAAAAATAATAGAACTAATTTTAATGAGAAAGTTTAAAAAATAAATGTATAAAGAATTTTATTTTTAAAATTATTAAAAAAAAATAGAATACAAATATTTTACACTTGATTTAAAGTTTATATATTTTAGTAATTTTATTTTAATTTTTTTTTTTTATTTTAAAGTTTGCAAAGTTTCCAATTTAGATATGTATATTTTTAAAAATTTTACTTTTAATATTAAAAATATAAAAGACGTTAAGTAATTTAATTTGTGCGCTAGAATATATTAAAAGCATGTGGATAACAGTTTTTCTAAACTATTTATCTTAAATTTTTTTTTATTCCTTTTTGCCATTAGAATAATTGTAACTTACCCCATAATTCTTTACATTTTTATTCAATATTTAAATAATTATATTAAATAATTCAATAAACGGAAAATACAAATTTTCGAATTTACTAATAAAATAACTTATTATTAGTATTCTAACAGAAAATCTGCAAATTTCTATACTTTAATTACCATATAATGTAATTAATTTCTTAAATTAATGACCTATTTATATATAAATTCATTATCTAATTTCAACTGAGAAATTATTCTAGCAAGATTATGAAGAATAAATGCATTACAGATTTCATTTTTTAAATTATTTAAAAATGAATTAAAAATATTTTTACTTAATATAAAGTTTGCATATTTTATTATTATTTTTTAATTTTGATTTCATTTTAAATTTTGCAATATTTGCCATTTAGAGACATAAATTAAAAAAATCTTATTTTAATATTAAAACATAAAAAAGATCTAAGCAATTTAATTTGTACCTCAGAATATACCTCAGAATAAAAATCGTATGGTTTAATATTTTTCAAAACAATTTATCTTGATTTACATCAAAAACTTAAAAAATTATTACCAGATTGACATTAAAATAATTATAACTTTCCACAAAATTCTCGAATTTTTTTATTCAATATTTAAATCCTTTATTATTATATATTAAATTACTTTATTAATTGGAAAAATAAAAATTTTCTATACTTAAAAAGAAACTTATTGCTGGTATTCTAACAGAAAACCTGGAAATTTAGTTATTACATATTGCATAAATATATACAAATTATTTTATTAAATTAATGATCTATTTGCTATAACAATTCATTGTCTAATTTCGGAGGTTGAAATTAATGGTCAAGAGAACGTGCTCAAATACTTATGAAATCCTTCCCAATCTACGAAACTACTGCATATAAATTGACTCAATCCGTTTCATCATTGAGTAGCACGTGCGAAAACATCCCAAATTCATTCCTTTGCCTTTGTAAATATTTGTAAATATTTGCAAAGGACGAAGGATACATACATTTCTCGCTTTTTTTTTTTATTCGTTTATTTTTGAAGCTAGAAAATGATAAAGAATATTTATTTGTGATTTTTATAGTACTTTTTAATATTAAAAGGAAGAAAGTTATTTTGGTTAAAAAAATAAAATGAAAATAAATAAAAAAAATGTTCTTTTGACTTTAATTTATTTTATGTGAGATCTCATAAAATGCGAAAGATTTTATTATTATAAAAAAATATAATAGCCTTTTTTACTTCGTTACTTCATTATTTCTAGTTGGCTAATTTAGTACTGTATGTTTTTTAATTTAATTCTTTAGGGAAAAGCAGATTAAAAAAAAGCAGTTAGATTAAATGTGCACAAAATGCAAGTTTTTCTCTATTATCAACATGTTTTATTTCAAATTCATAAAAAAGAAGGTTAAATTCCCAAGAGATTAATTTCTAATGAAAAATAATTTAAAAAAAAATTAAATCATTAAAATAATCCTTATAATTAGCATTTTATTTAGATTAATAATTAATAAAATGTTTAAAGCTATTTATATTTTGAATGTATGATTACCTTTTATATATTCAAATACTTTGTTAAATAATAAACATTTTTTTCAAAATTTTAATTTTTATTATTTTTCACTGATCTTTTCAGTGCCAGAAAATCCCTATTTTTATAGAAATTTTTCTAAAACTATTCATTATTTTTAAAATCTTGAATTATAAAAGATTAATTGTGTTGTCTTATTTATTTATTCACTAGAAAACATTTATTTTGACATAACTTGTTTAAATGTTCTAAAGTTACTATTGGCTGAACGATATCAGGGTTTTTTATTTTCTTAGTTTAGTTTGGCAAGTTTCACGTTTCAATGGTAGTTTCTGTTAACTAATAGAGTGTGTGAGTTTTTATATAGTTTAGTTTGGTTTGTTGCTCTACGGTCATTTTTTGCACACTCTGGGTTAATTAGACCGGGACCTACAGTTTAACGTGGATTCCGAACCACTCACAAACATCCATGCCGCCGCCAGGATTCGAACCTGAAGCCTCTAGTACAAAAGCTTACTTTCTTGGAGAAGTCATGACGTGAATGGGATGTAACGGACATGCTTATAAATTATTACATTTCCTCATATAAAGATATTACAACTTTTCATTTGTTTTAAGGATATTTTTAGACCTAAATTTATTATTTCATTCTACTCCTTTAATGTTAACAAAGTTAAAAACAATTTATTAAAAAAATTACTCAAATGCTTTCTTTTAAACGAATGAAACCTGAAATATTTTATATCCTGATACATAACTAAATTCTAGAAAAATTTAAAATTTATCTTAATAAATAATAAAATCCACCCAAAAGCATTCAAAGGAAGATATTGTGAAGAGTGCTTCATCAGATTTTTATTTCGACAATTTAAGGACTGACTAATGTTTAAAAAAAAATATATATGAAATGTAATTTATCACTTATTTCTTTTTTTGCATCCATTTCACTTTTTAGTAAAAACGTAATTATGAAATACTCAATTGCAGTTCTTTTTTACATTATAATATAATGGATATTGATGAATAATGTTGTATGATATGCTTAAAAAAAAAAAAAATTCATGAGCCACTTGAATTAAGATTGGTCTTTCATTATATTATGTAGTAGAAAACGTAGTTGAATTTTAAGATTTTCCATTAGCTATTGATGGACAATAAAAAAAATTATGATTTTTATTAACTGCTTATGAGTATTAAATGATATTGCAGAGAATATTTCTGATGAATTCTTGACCGATAATTATTTTTTTGTCACACAATTATTGTAAGGGTATAAGTTTAAAATTTGTTTTAATTAAAAAAAATTCTGGAGCTATTGTGATTGTAAATAAATGAATGTAAAATTAAATATATCATAAAAATTACAATCCTTTTACTAAACCATATCGAAACTTAATAAATTATGATCAACACAGTTTGATCAAGGGATGCCATTGGGTGATGGAGTGCCGTTAATGTGAAATTCATGTTACATTAGTGACCATTATTGATATTATCATGTTTATATTTGGAGAGAACAGAGAAATCAATACCTTGACTACCCAATAATGACTAATCTCCCTTCTACCAGAAGTTGACTGCTCAACTGTGCAGTGATGGTGATCTATGTACCTAGGCTGATTCTATAGCATAAGCGTCTTCACAATAAATTCTCATGAGAAATCCACTTTCAAAACGTAAATTAAAATTCATTGTTTGTAGTTAACAAATTTGTTGTTATTAATTTATCAAATACTTGGTTTAAATAAAGTACATTTTCTGTACTTATATTTAACCTTGTTTTTAATGCAATTGTCCACAATTAGATTTACCAATAAAAAAATTCAGTGTACAACAGTTAATTTTTGTATATTCGTCAAGAATAATAATTTTTTTAAGTGAAGAAAACTGGTTTAAATAAATTGAATTCATTTTACACCGATAGAAGTTTAAAGAAAAAATTACAAAATAATAAATAAGAATAAAATTTCCACATGTATATCCTCTTAACATTAATGGTAAATAAAGGGCATCTTAAATTTAGAACATGCTGGTAGGTTATATATTTCACAAATGTAGAGAATTTGTCTTATTGTTTTTGTTATATTCCTGATGTTTTAGAATTTTTTAAGATGATGTTTTAGAAATAATTTATAAAGAACAATGCAATATATTCCGTTATAAGAAATTTATTTTTTTTTGTTCTTGGGTATTTTTTAGTAAACTGATCATTCCTTTAAAATATTTTTTTTTTTTTTTTTGCTGTTTCTAAATTCAATTATAAATCTAAAAAAATTTTCTAAAGTCATTATATTTTAATTACAATTTATAAACCAGAATGAATCATTAAATATTGAAATAATAATTTTTAATACAATTTCAAAACTGTTATTTCTATTACGACTGAATTTATTACATTATATCTAAATTATTTCATTGTCTAAATTATTTCATTACATAAAATTTGTTATATGAAATGAGAAATTTGATGTTATTTTTGAGAGGTTAAAATTTGAATTGTGTTTATTCTGAATTCTATGCTGGTGTTTATGTTGATGCTTATTATAGCTGTTTGCTATTTAGATAATTTTAATGAATTATATTATTTGACATAATGATTCTATTTATTCTACATACATATTGAAACAAAATAAATAATGATGTTTGATAAAAGAATAATTCAATTTTCTTGAAACCTTATGCATTCAGATTATATGTATTTATCCATATTATATATTTGTTTAAAATGTTAGTATGAAATAATATATAAAGAATAGACATGAGACAATATGTATATATGAAATAATATATAACAATTTTTTAATAATTACTCTTAGAATATTATTATTTAAAACACTGTAATTTGCTGACACTAAAATGCATAAAATTAAAAAAATCAATTTTTAACTTTTATATTATCAAAACTATTAGTTAATTAAAACGTAAAATTTAAATGAAAGAAAACTATGATGCTAGCATTCTATAAATTCAGTAAAAACGTTTATTTTATAGAAGAACATCGACTATAATAATCGAATATACAGAATGTATTTCCCAAATTGAATTTGACTAAAATAATATGTAGATAATTAACACAAATAATCTACTTTTTAATAAGGAAAAATATTTATTAAATAAGATAATTTATCGGATATTTAAAAACCTAATTTAGAATTTCATTAAATTTTGTATTTAATTAACATGAAATATAATTCATTATGATTTACCTAATTTTCGTTTGCGTTATAATAATTGAATGCATAAGAAAGTATAAAATCATCATCTAAAAATATTTATGTTGTTGTTTCTTATCCCACTTGGCTGGCTAAGCCCACGAGCCCATACGTACTCGTGATTGAAGGGGAAGGAAGCAGCTTCTGTTGTGATGGAGCACCCGTAGGTAGAAGTCTGACTTTGGCTCCGTGACGCTCTTACAGTCATAGGAGACCGGGACCTACGGGGGTAAAGTGGATTCCGAATCACTACAAACATCCATGGCACCTCCGGGATTCGAACCCGAAACCTGCGTCACCGAGCGCCAGAGAGCTAGACACTCGGCCATTCAGGTCCCAAATTTGTGAATGCCAACGGCACGCGGTGTTCCCAGGTGCTCACCCACCCAAGTACTGACAGCGCCCAATGATGCTTGACTTCGGTGATCTAATGAGAACCGGTATATTCAGCATGGTATGGCCGTTGTCAAAAAAAAAAAAAAAAATTATTTCTGTTTTAACTCATACATTTGTGCCTTTTGATTAGATCTTTGATAAGAAAACTTTAGTTAAAAAATAAATTCCAATCGTATTTTAAATAAATCTTAATGACATTTTATAATTCTTTCTTTTACAAATCTTCAGACTTTCAGTTCTTTTCGAATTTTATGTAAGAAAATTCTTTCCTGTATATCCTTCGCAAAATTGAAAGTAATGTGAAACTGATACAGAACTCCAAAATTCAATCAGCGACAAAATATTTTCCACTGATAAAATGAAACCCTTTTAAAATCGAACCGAAATTCAAAATAAAAAAACCTTCAGAGATATTTTCTTCAGAAATCAAATAAAAATACATCTGATTTCTCAAATGATGTTTTTAAAGTAAAAATTAAGTATTTGATTGCATGAATACAAATAATTTTATTCTAGAATTGAAAATGCAAATCCATTTTAAATAAAGACGACGTTTCGCGCAAAAACACATTTTTTTTTCAAAAATAACTTCAAAATAGATTGCTTTAAAAAGAAAACCGATTGAATTTTATGTAATTCAAAACTTTCCCTTTTATAGAAAATTCTTGTGACAAAATAAGAAAAGGTTGAAACTAAACGGCTTCAAGACGTTTTGTTACATATTTTATTTCGATCAAGTTGAGTTATCATATTTTTCTTTCTTATTTAATTTAATGTAATATTAGTACAGTATGATAAGATTAATTAATAATAATAATTAATAATAAGAATAATAATTAAATAATTTTGCTTTAGAATGTTGATGTTTCATAAAAAATATGCCCAATATAATAGTGAAAAAAATAAAAGGAATAGAAGAAGTTCCTGGACAGTGTCCAATCTCTCTTGACTCTTTTAGTAGAACTATACGAACAAAAATTAAGTCATCGTATATTAATGAATTATTATTTTTACACCAAAGGAAAAGTCTAAGTAACAATCGGGGGGATTACTGGAAAAAATTTAGTAGAAAAAATCGCAAAGAAGCAGCTGCCAAATTTTAGTTTAAGAACTGCACAAAACTACCTAGTCCAACATGTGGCCAAAATAGGCGTTGTGAAATCCGATATATGTATTTTATGTAAGACAGAGAAAATCAATAAGGCCCATCTACTTGTTTGCTCAGGACTGGACTTTAACTTACCACATAATGGTGATTTGTGTACTCTTTACTGGAGGGCCAGAGAACACATATCTTGATCACACCGACTTTTATTATGGTGTTTCTATCCTTTTAATTTTTTATCCTTAACATTTAACTTGTTTCAAAATTGTTTGTTAAGGTCTTTTGGTCGTTTTTATTAAGATTGTCTGATCGTTTCTCTTTATAATTTTGATTTGTTTATATGTTTTTTTTGTTTCTACGGTAAGTGAACTAATTTGCATGAATTGAATTCCAATAAAGCCTTGGGTAACAACAACATAATAGTAAAAATGTACTCGCAGGAAGTATTTCTAAAATAATTATCTAAATTGATTTTCGAAAATAAAATTAGATATTATAATAAATTGTGTCATGTATAGTTTGAAAATTTTAAACGTTATTATGTATGTACGAATTTTTGTTTGACAGTTTGGGTGATTGAAAAATTGTAGAATTAAAAAATAAATGCACTTAATATAAAAAGAAAAATGTGTTTTGTTATTTCTTATCCCACTTGGCTGGCCAAGCCCACGAGCCCATTACGTAAAGAAAGCAGCACAATGAACATGTAATGACACAAAAATCCACTTTTATCACTAAATCAGCTTTCCTAATGTAGAATGTTTTCGAACAATTACAGAAATATGTTTTCCAATATGAATTGCTTTGAAATGAATTATACGAGTTACTATATCATCAGTGAAAATAAAATTTGTGTAAGTGATTTTATTTAAATAGTAGGAATTACAATTAAATTTCATTTTGTTTACATAATCTACACAAAAAAAAAATTTAGATTTCATTCACATGAAAAAGTGCTATTAATATGATTTGCCATTCGACTCGTGAATCAATAGTAGCGAATACAACTAGCATGCAGGAAGACCCAGGTCCGAATTCGTTAGTACTATTCGTTTCAGTAACTGCGTTCAGAAATGTGGAGATTTGATGGAGATGGCGACAATATCTGTAAAGCGTTTCACGAGCAGTCAGGTTTCCTGTTGGGAGTTCCCCCATATGACACCCAAATGTTCTCCATATGAATATAGACACACACACACAAATTCATACACTTCTGTATATATATATACCATTACCACCATAGTCAGGCCATGCTAATCGCTTAATAAGTTTGTCAATATTCAGGCCATCTAATGCTTAATTTAAGTTTGTCAATATTTCATTGAAATATTGACAGTATTGGCTGTGGTTGAGGTTAATCTTCTATGTGGAGTGAGGGACAGGACATCCCAGGGAGTAGTCTACTCACGAATGGAGGTATAGGAAGCAGCTTCTGTTATGATGGTGAAACTGTAGCAAAAAAAATCAAGTCAAACTTTCTAAGTCGCTGAAGAAAAGGGGATTGCCATCCGGTAGGATTTCTACGGAGTAGTATTTTCCCACATTTGCATATAGTATGGGAGAAAAGAAAAATGCCCACCAGGTGGTCTGACTAAAGTGGCAAGATTGCTGAATATCACAAATGCCATCGAGTCTCCTATCCGAGTCTTTAAATATTGTCTACATAAATGCCGCCAGCGGATTGAACTTCAGCCCTAATGCTCATAAGCAGTGTATGTTTCCATTGAACTACGTGTCGGGTCTATATTGTAAAACTATGCATATTTCTAAAATGAAATATTTGCGTCTATGTATATCATTATTTTTTTTAAAGTTTGGTATAAAATATTTTAATGTAATAAATTTTTATTTCAATTTTTCATTCAAAATATATTCACGATTTTTGTTAAAAAAATAATTGTTTAAGATATTTACTAAATATTAATGATTTGTAATGTTTTAAAAGGAAAGTAAAAATAATTAAAAAAAAAATTCCAACGGTATGATATATAATGGATAAGAAAAAAAAAAACGAATTTTTAATATAATTTTATTTTTACAGATATGTTACAAAAATAAAAGCATTTTACACAAAAATTTCAAGTGACATTTTGCTCAATAATAAACCTTTAAGCTGCTTACTAAAAATTCTATATAATTCCTTTTCCATACGATTATAATGCACGTGACAGTTTTTTACAATAAAAATTAAATAATTATTCCAAATTATTCCCTAATTGTAAATTAAGAAAATTTGTCAAATAAAAAATATTCCCCTAATTATTCCAAATTATTCCTAATTGTAATTCATACTAACCAATAAGAAAATTTGTCAGATAAGAAATAAAAAATAATATCCCCTTTTTTTTAAAACATTATTACATTCGATATTCTGAGATGCAGACACATAAAATCGAAAGAAAAGTAAATTTGAAAGAGTCTTGCGTAAGATGAAATACGGCATTACATGCGCATATGGTTCAAATCGCGAAGATGTTACCTAACGCATTTATCCTTGCTTTTTCCCTTTTAATGTATTGAATTTCCCTTCGAGTTTAACTCTTAAAGCGCTATTCAAAGGCAAATTTATGTCCCCAATACTTAAGATTTACTTCATATATTTTAACATCGTTCTCGAAAAGCCTCGAATTCGGAAAAATAATACTTTAAGTGTTGCTTTTGTCGATTTTGAATTTGTCAATTCAGATTCATCTAATCTTCTCGACAAATTTGTTTATTCGTAAAAAAAAAAAAAATCTGACAATTTGGAATAAAATAAAGCAGCTGAAAAATGAGCAATGCATGAATAAATAAAATATAAGCTTGGCTCGATGAAAAATATCGCAATAAAATAAAATTATTCTTACATTCAGCCATGGAATCCAGAGACTTATGTTTTTTTTAATTTTAAAAATAAATACTTTTTTTAATTTTTTAAAAAACTATTAATGTATTATTGTATAAATATTGAATGTTTTTTTCCGATGCTTTAAATTTTTCAGAAAAATCAAGTTAGATTGTAAATTGAAAAATAAAAATTTAGCATTGTTCCATTATTTTCTGTGTGAATCTTGATTCCATTTATGAAACTTTTAATCGAAATAAAAATCATTTTCCCAGGGAAAATTTTATTAGTTTGTAATTATTTTAAAAAATTCACATATAATTTTAAAAATAGAAACTTTTAACCAAAAAAAATATTAATGCCTAAATAAATAAATTATAAACTTGTTTCTTTAAATTATTGCAATAAAATAAAATGTATTTTCCATTGAACTATTAAGGTAGATATTTAAAATATTTTTCTAATTTTAAAAACGGAATACTTTAATATTGTTGTAAAATATTAAAAAATCATTGTATAAATATTGAGTGTATGCAGGAATGATTAAAATCAATTTTTCAAAAATTATTAAATTAAATTAGAAAACTGAGATGTAAAATTTTAGCATTGTTCCTTATTGCGAAAATTTGTAACTTGTAATAATTTCTTTTCCATACGATTATAATACACATAACTGTTTTTAATTTTAAAAAAGAATATTTTTCATAATTACAATTCTTACTAACCAATAAGAAAATTGTCAGAAAGAAAATAAAAAAATAGTATCATAAATATATTTGTAAGCGTAATTTATAATTTGTAAAGAAAGCATAAATTTGTAATTTGCAAAAGCTTTAGCATTGTTCCATAATTTCTTTGAATACATTATAATGCGCGTAACTTTTTTTTTAAACTAAAAATAAATTCTCCTAATTCCTTTATTTCCCCATTATTCCCTAATTACAATTCTTATTAGCAATAAGAAAATTGACAAAAAGAAAATGAAAAATTAATATCCCTTTTTCTCCCTACATTCGATATTCTGAGATGCGGACAGATAAAATCGAAAAAAAGTAAATTTGTAAGAAAGAGTCTCGCATAAGATGAAATACGGCATCCCATGCGACATGTGGCTCAAATCGCGAAGATGTTACCTAACGCATTTATCCTCGCCTTTTCCCTTTTAATGTGTTGAATTTCCCTTCGAGTTTAACTCTTAAAAGCACGATTCAAAAGACAAATTTATGTCCCCAATACTTAAGATTTACTTCATATATTTTAACATTGTTCTCGAAAAGCCTCGAATTCGGAAAAATAATACTTTAATGTTGCTTTTGTCGATTTTGCATTTGTCAATTCAGATTATTCTAATCTTTTCAGGCAAGTTTGTTTATTCGTAAAAGAAATAAATTAAATCTTACAACTTGGATAAAAATAAAACGGCAGAAAAATGAGCCGATTTATGAATAAATAAATAAAATGTAAGCTTGACTCGATAAAATATTGCAATGAAATATGATTATTCTTCCATTCAGTCATGTCATCCAGAGACTTAAAATATTTTTCTAGTTTTAAAAATAGAATACTTTTATTTTTAGAAAAATATTAATAAATTATTGTACAAATATTGAATGTATTTTTACGTACTTAGTGCACGGAAAGCTTTTATTTATTATTGTATAAATATTGTGCATGTATTATTATTGATTGTTATTGTATTGTATAAATATTGAATGTATTTTTAGATACTTTAAATTTGTAAGAAAAACGAAATTAGATTGAAATTGAAAAGTAAAGTTTTTAACATTATTCCGTTACTTTTTGTGTGAATTAATTCCACAGAAAACAATGGAACAATGCTAAAACCTTTAATCGATTTTAAATATAAAGTGCATGGAAAACTTTATTCATTTTTTTAATTATTTTAAAATTCCCATACAATTTTTATTGAACTGTAAATTAATTTCAAAATGTGCATTGCATAAATAAATAGCTTGAATAGATAATATATTGCAATAAACCAAATTTTTTTTCATTCATTTTGTGGAATCCAAAAAATTAATATGTGTTTCTAAATTTAAAAATTGAATACTTTTGTTTTTAGAAAATATCAATGTATTATTGTATAAATATTGAATATTTTTAGATGCTTTAAATTTGTAAGTATAAATAAATTAAATTGAAATTCAAAAGTAAAATTTTAGAATTGTTCCCTATTTTCTGTGTGAATTCATTCTATTTAGGAAACTTTTAATCGAACTTAAATATAAAGTTCATCAAAAACTTTATTCATTTTTAATTATTTTAAAATTCACATATAATTTTAATTAAACTGAAAAATAATTTATAAAAGGAATCTATGCATAAATAAATAAAATATAAGCTTAACTCTATAAAATTTTGCAATAAAATAAAATTATTTTTTCCATTGAATTATGCAATCCAGAGACTTAAAATATTTTTCTAATTTTAAAAATAAAATATTTTTATTTTTAGATTGCCAATTTCAAGTGCCATTTTGCTCAATTATAAGACTTTAAGTTCCTAAAATTTTAACTTACCATTCCATACACTTATAAAGCACGTAACAGTCTTATATAAATAAAAATAAATTCTCCTACTTATTTCCTAATTACATTCTTAATAACCAATAAGAAAATCATCAGAAAGGAAATAAAAAATAATGTCCCTTTTTTAGAATATTGCTACATTTGATATTCTGAGATGCAAACACATAAAATCGAAAAGAAAAGTAAACTTGTACGAATCTCGCGTAAGATGAAATACGGACATCCCATGCGACATATGGTTCAAATCGCGAAGATGTTACCTAACGCATTTATCCTTGCCTTTTCCCTTTTAATGTATTGAATTTCCCTTCGAGTTTAACTCTTAAAGCACGATTCAAGAGGCAAATTTATGTCCTCAATACTTAAGATTTACTTCATATATTTTAACATCGTTCTCGAAAAGCCTCGAATGCGGAAAAATAATACTTTAAGTGTTGCTTTTGTCGATTTCGCATTTGTCAATTCAGATTAATCTAATCTTCTCAGACAAATTTGTTTATTCGTAAAAAAGAAATCTGACAACTTGGATAAAATAAAACAGCTTAAAAATGAGAGATGCATAAATAAATAAAATGTAAGCTTGATAAAATATTGCACTAAGATATGATTATTCTTACATTGAATCATTGAATCCAGAGACTTAAAAATATTTTTCTAGTTTTAAAAATAGAATACTTTTATTTTTAGAAAAATATTAATGAATTATTGTATAAATATTGAATGTTTTTTAGATACTTTAAATTTGTAAGAAAAATGAAATTAGATTGAAATTAAAAGTAAAAGCTTTTAGCATTGTTCCGTTACTTTTTGCGTGAATTCATTCCACAGAAAATAATGGAACAATGTTAAAACCTTTAATCGAACTTAAATAGAAAGTGCATGGAAAATTTTATTCATTTTTAATTATTTTAAAGTTCACATATAATTTGAATTAAACTGAAAATTAATTAATAAAATGTGCAATGCATAAATAAATATAATAAAAAATATTGTAACAACTCGATAAAATATCGCAATAAAACAAATTTTTTCATTCAGCTACGGAATCCAAAGACTTTAATAATTTAGACTTTTTAAAAATAGAATATTTTTATTTTAAAAAAAAATGTTAATGTATTATTGTATAAATATTGAATGTTTTTCCGATGTTTTAAATTTTTAAGACTAAATTAGATTGAAATTGAAAAGTAAATCTTTTATCATTGTTTTCATTATTTTCTGTGGGAATTCGTTCCATTTATGAAACCTTTAATCGAACTTAAATATAAAGTTCATAGAAAATTTTATTAATTTTTAACTATTTTAAGGTTCACCTATAATTTTAATCAAACTAAAAATTCATTAAAAAAAGAGCTATGCATGAATATAAAATATAAGCATGATTCGATAAATTATTGCAATAAAATAAAAGTATTTTTCATTGAACTATTCCAATGATTTAAAATATTTTTCTAATTTTAAAAATAGAATATAGACGAATTTTTAGAAAAATATAAAAAAAATTATATATAATGTATAAATATTCAATGTATTTTTTAGATGCTTTAAATATGTAAGAAAGAATAAATTAGATTGAAATTGAAAAGTAAAGCTTTTAGCATTTGTTCCACAGTTTTCAGATACTAATACAGTCCAATTTTATATTGATATATTTATTTTATGTGTTTAATTCTACTCTCACAAAATATTAAAATACAGTTTTTTTTATGTAAATATTTTAACTTCATTAAAGCAAACATTTTTATTTTTAAATATTTCCTTATGTTAAACCATTTTTAAATGAATACTGTTTGAGAATGGAAAAGTTTAAACTCTTTTCCTCTCAGAAATTCCTTGTAATAGCAAAAATTTCTTATAGCATATTTGAGTGATGCAAAATGGAGTTTAAACCTTCCCAAATTTAATCTTCTTTAACAAAATTTCTTACAAGTATAAAAAATCTCCTTTTAAACAGCCGGTAGCTTTTAACAAGCTACGGTTTTATAAAGTAAATTTTCAGTTTGTTGAAATAAGCTTTCTTAACTCGTTTTTAACATTCGCTTCACTGCACATAAATAATAAACCTATAAACTTCAGTTCTTAACATAAAATAACTGTAGTATTTTGGTTCTTAACTATTATAATCTATTATATAATATAAGAAAAAGTTTGTAATAAATGTTAGGAAATTTTAAATATCTTCAATACTTCAAATTATTTTCCTGAAATTTCAATGAATTACTATTGATATAATATAAAATAAATTAAACAAAAAAATATACAGTAATTTCCTAACTAAAATATAAGCAATTTTGTTTGCTGTTTGTAATGTAATTTCTTTGAGGTAAAAAAAATATATGAATGCTATAAAGAGAAAAATATATGAATGCTATAAAGAGAAAAATATATGAATGCTATAAAGAGAAAAATATATGAATGCTATAAACAGAAAAAATGTTATGAAAAGATATATGAATATAAGCACCATGCTTATATTCATATATCTTTGATAATGTTTTGAACCATTATTGTATGATATGTATAATATAAAATATTATTTTGTCATCAAAAATTCTCATTACATTTTCAAGCAAGTGTAAGATAATTATACCTTTATAAAAATATATTTAAAATTTATATAAATAATTATAATATATTTGTACCTTGTATATAAACGCAAGGTCCAGAAAAAGTCAATGAAAACAAATGCTTTAAATTTGTAAGAAAATTAAATTAGATTGAAATTACAAGTAAAGCTTTAATCTTAAAGATTATTGTTTCCTATGTGAATTCATTCCATTTATGAAACAGAACTTAAATAAAAAGTTCACTGAAAACTATATTAAATTTTAATTTTTTTTTTTTTTAAATCCACATGTAATATCAGTTAAATTGCAAATTAATTAATATAAGTGTTACTACTTTCATTACAGGATTTTGTCAGCAAATTTAACAATTTCATTTAGAAGTATATTAAACAATTCATAAATGAGAATTATTACTTAATACTGATAGTAGAAAGGGCATACTAATATTTTGAACTTCAACTCATAATTTTTTTAGTAGTACTTGTCAGAGTACTTTTAAATCAACCATTTTTATCATTTGATTTTTACACAAAAACATTTCTAGTTAACACTAGAACAGAAAGATTGCATTCAGAAAGAGTGACATCTTACTCCAACAAGTCCAGTCACTTTACTTCGATACTTTAAAAGCAAGATCGAGTTCAAATTTTAATGTTTTATTCTTCGAACAATCGGGTTTAGTTTCGAAGCAGTCAATCGAACCTTTACCGATAAAGACACTGGAATAGAACCTTTATATTAAATTCTGCTTTGACAAGTGCATTGTATTCGAACAATCTGAAGTGAAAGCTTTCATGTGTATTCGGTGGAGTTGAGTTGTATCTTTCTTTCTGTAAATAGAATATTTAAAATAAAGCTATTACTCCATATTATTATTCAGTAATAGTCTTAATAAGTTATTAGAAATGTGCGCTTTTCTTCCTTAGTTACTGTCGCTTTTTATTATAAAAAATAAGCATATGATTTAAACAACAATTCATTAAAAATTAATAAATATAGAAAAAATAGAAATTTGACGAGTTTATTTTACACTTAAAGATTCATAATAATTATGCAGGAATAAAAGATTGTTTAATTTTGAGTTATTAATTTTTAAATATGCGATTCAAATAATTTTAATTTTAATTAAATAATTTTTTCCTAAATTATTTTATTAAGCAACAAATAATTTGCTTTTATTAAAACAGAGTAAATAAATAAGGCTTAATATTTTTTTAATAAATTTTAAACATTTTGCTACAGTACATCTTATCTTGATATTTAATTTATATTTTCAACTTGAAAATATATTTATTGATATATTTTATTTTTTGATTAATAATTAAATTTTCAAGTTGAAATTATATCGTTAAAAATTTGACATTTTTTCCCCAAGAAGAAATTATAACATTTTTATGAAATTATATCATTTTATTATATTTTGTTGCATTTATATTTGATTAAATCATGCTAATTTTTTATATAGATTTATTTCTTTAAAATATCTAATATTAATCTTTTATAAGTTTATGAAAGTTCACACCATGCTATTTTATTTTAAAACTTAGACAAAAAAAAAAAAAAAGGAGAATTTTCGTTTCTTTAAAATCTATATTTTGCTCACCTTTGCTTTTGTATAATATGTCAGGTTATTCTTACGATAATTTTAGTTTATACTGGAAATTTTGGTATTCAATGATTTCATAACTGAAGTAGATAAAAACTTGTAAAATTCTTCGAATGAATTTTTTAAAAAAAGAAATTCAATTTTGATTTTAAATAGTAATAATAGTAAACATATCAAGCTATAAAATTCAGATTTGCATTAGAAAAAGTATTTTGCTATGATTGAAAAATGAAATCATAGAATATCGATTATTAGTTATTGGTAATTATACTTTTTAATAAATTATCAGCTAAAGTATTCAGAAATAAATGTATTTTTAAAATGGAATTTTATTTTTTATTTAAAATATTCTAAAATACTCAATTTAAGAAATTAAATTTCTTGTTTAAACATTTCTTAAATCTACAGCATATTATATTTATTTATTTTGTTTACGTCTGTTAATTCAAAGAAAAAGAAAAAAATGAATGTGCCTAATATTTCTTTAACACGTACTGTTCACAAAAGTATTTACGGTGATTTTGTTTTCTTTCCCCCGATTGTACTCATTATATTCAAATTAGCAGAAATACCCTAGCAAATTATCCTAGAAATAGGCCTCCTATAATTATATTGATAAGAAACATGATGTTACTGAATCGATGTATAGATTGACTGTATCTAAGTCAATATTGACACAGAATGAGTCACAGATTGACTGTATCTTTGACTGTATTTCAGTTTTATCGATAAATACTCGTAACCAAAGAATTAAACAAAATAAAAATGCAGGTTTTGGAAATCAAATGATACATCTGTTAGAATTAGAAAAATTCCTTAAATAAATGCAGTTTATTCTGCACAGCTGTGTAGTGATGGAATAAAAATTTAATTCTATATTATGTTCTAAAACATCGCCCACTGATAAAATGAACAGAGAAAAAAAAGTTTTTAAGCATTGTACTTTGTGCACTTTGCATTCACTCCTTTAAGAAACAATATTTATAAGACTCTTCATCTTAGAATCAGATGCTGATGAGAATTGTCCTGGTTTTGTCTTGTGCAAATGGGGAACAATTACATTTAAAACTTGTTTTAGAGAGTAATATTTTCTTACTTCATTTCAGAGGCACTGTCTCTGATGTGATTCAATCAAATTAGCATATAATAATCAAAATCAGCTAAATCAATCAAATCAGCATATTTCGTTCAATAATTCTCAACATGAATGAACTATATTAACAGTGATAAATTCCATTCATGTTGAGAATCACAATTTATTGAATTCCATCAGAGAATAGATCCAGTGTGGCCCAGATCTATGAATAGGATTACTCTCTCGAAAATTGAGTCAGTCAGAACCAGAAAAAACAAATATATTTAAATCTTTTTATTTAAATAACAATAATAATATACTAAAAAGTTCAACAATCTTTTTATTTTCTGTTATGGTGCGGATGCCCCGGAATTACAAAAAAGAGCATTTTTTAAACGTAAACTTTATATATTTCCATGAAATATTTAAAGAAAACTGGTCAGAATTTACATTTTAGTTCGTTTTATCATACATTCAAGGGCAGCTAATAAAATAGTTTTAACCTAAGCTAATAAAATAGTTTCAATCTAATAAAAATATCTTTAATGGTCTAATTCAGTAAGGATGTATGCAATAAAATGCAAAAGGTATTAGTGAGTACAATAACTGAAGTAAACTAGTAAAATCATCAATAAAAAACTCAGGTGGCCATTAGCTATTCATGATTGTTATTGGGTATCTATATAGCTATTTATTGATAGTTGTAAAGATTAAATTAGGTTTCTTACAGTACAATAAAAATAAACATTCCAATCTGTAAATATATAAAATACCTTTAAGAAGTTCTTTGGTAAAACAAAAATATGTTCAATATTTCAGAAAATATTACTTTTATTCATGGTGAAGATTATTTTTCGCAATAAAGTAAAAGTGGAAATTTTGAGAAATAATCATTTTCGAAAAATTTTCAAACATAATGTAAATTTTTCTAACATATTGTGAATATAAAATTAAAATAAAAATCTATTCTGTACTATTAAAACCAAAATTAAATAAATTACGAGTTTGGCATGAAGCAATCGTACAATAGACTGCCTTTTCAACAAACATAAAATAAGAGGGATTAAAAAGAAAAATTACTACTCTCACATACTTGGAATACTCAAATTTTGTTTAAAACTTAGAAGGAATTAATGAAGCATGACATGCAACATTCTTTCGGTAATAAAATTAAAAATAATTGATATTGAATGTTTCATAACCCTGAATACTATTATCTAATAATGTAATTTGGTTGGTAATTGGTTTTTTTTTTTCGACAATAGGGACCATTTTGTTGCTTCAGAAAGTAGGTGCAAGGATATTTCTTTTGATGAAGAGACGAATCCTCAAAATTTAAATGGACGGGCAATACAGTCAGTGTTAGACAGCAATACAATATATCTTCGCTTCACACACTTCACTGACAATAGATGGTTTAATACACTTCACTGACAATAGATGGCCAAATACATTTCACTGGCAATAGATAGCTTAATGCACTTCACTGCCAATAGATGGCTTATAATAAACCAACATTTGTGCTGGTAGGATACGATCTGCTGAAGGCTTACCAATTTGTGCATCATCAGGAATGGATCACTTACGGCTCTGAATGTAGGAAGAGTTTTCAGTCCAAATGCAGTCCTTTATGATCTTCAATTGTCATAGGACCTCTTATGTTTCTGTAGCAATAAGAGATTAATTCCTCTCCTTTGATAATAACTCCATGATACATGATCGACAAGTGATGAAAGTATATATTATAATTCAGTATATATACTCCAGTATATTCCCAAAGCAGTCATTCTAACATGTGTGGAACAATCTAGGTAAAAGAACTGATGGCTAATTATTATTCTAAGAAACAATGAGTAGAAGAATATGGACCTGACTATACAATCTGACTTATCTAATGTTTTCGATATTTACAGTACAAAAATTGGAGAGATTTATCAGACCCTTCTTAATAATTTCAAATAATCTGTGTCTCTTGTGCTGGGCATTGCTTTCTATTGATAAATACTATTAAAAATTATTTTTATCCTAAAACAACGTATGTTTTATTAATTTTATGATATGCACGAATTGTGCATATTTTGTTTAATTAAAAGTAGAGTGAAAAAAATTTAATTAATTTCTGTGCCTAATTTCAATTTATTGTTCCTAAAAGATTTAGGAATTATACATAAATAACAAAAAAAATTTCTAGCCCACTTTTTAATCAAAATCATAATGCCTCTTAATTGTATTAATCATTGTATAGCATATTTTATAAATTTTATAAAACTTAAAACTTTACAAATTTTAAACAATAATCATTTAAAAACATATATTTTAATCTAATGGGTCCTTTTGAAAAATTTAGAAAAAATTTTAAATCACAAAAATTGCTATCACATAAAAAATTAGTAAATAAAATTGTTTATAAAAATAAATGCAATGTGATTAAAACAATAATACTTTTTAGCTTTATACTCTTTTTAGCATGCACTTTTATTTTATTCAACTGAATCAGTTCTTTTTCACAACAACTTGTTTTTTGTCCTCTGTCAAGTAGAGGGATACAAATATTTCCAATTCAAATGTTATATTTATGCACAACAAGCTTTGCAGAATAAAGAATACAACCCAAAGCCTGCAGTAAGACACCCACCAAACCTCAATACACGGTATTTGTTTTCCTTTATTCTTGATAAGACATATTCCGTTTCCCTACGGCTGTTTGTAAACCCAGGTTCCTTTTACGAACCGAATCTCTCCGAGTCCTTTATTTAAGCCCCGGCAAGGTGCTCGAGACCGGATCGATAAAACCAATCACTAGCAGAAAGGCTTCATAAGCTAGGATTCGGAGTGATAGGTAAATACTCACATGTCAGGAATGTGCCCTCAAACGAATTCGTGTCAGTCAATCCCATCCTATAATTTGCCGCAGTTCCTCTTTCGACATACCCTCATTTTGGGCTCTGATAAGACGTGTCAGCGTGTGTTTTTTAACTGCAACTGATATTGAACAATGCCTCGAGTTAAAAATAGTATTTTATTTAACAGAATTAAAATCAATAAGCATTTTCCTCACTTTTGGCAGTTTATGGGTATAGATCCGAATTAAACTATAATGCTGTCTTTATAAATACATTTAGTCGTTTCGTTTATCTTAATAGTTGTTACAGCCTTTAAAAGATAATAAAATAATAATAATTAATTAAACAAAATATTCAGTTCAAATGCCTAAAAAGATTTTTTTAAAAGATGTTATTCAAAATTCCACTTATTGCTATTTGCATTTTGTAACATTATGCCAGATAACTTAATAGTGGGATAATAACTGGGATAATTTTATTCTATTAAGATTAAGTTAATGATAACTTAATCTTAATAGAATAAAACATAGATCAACTAAGTGGTAAGATGAGTAGAGGAAGAAAACAAAGGTTTGAAGTGATTGTTAGTTCTCTTTCAGGTCACTTGGTCAATTTATAGTATAAAGGCTTAGGAAAAAGATTTGGAATAGTAGGGAAATACTTTTGTGAATACAAACTCAAATGAATTCATGTCAATGAAGCCATATTAGGATCCAACTCGATGGTAATTGCAACACTACAGACGCTTCATTTTAGAAATCGGATGCCTGCTAAGAATTACTCGAATTTTCTCATTTGTCAACATGCAAGTGTGGTATAGAAATTTCAACTTCTTGTGGAATGCAATTATCCTCTTCTATCTATCAAAGACTGTTTATGATTATGTGGAACTCAAGGTTCTTGACAAAAATGTAAGATATTAATGAGTACATCAAAAGTGGCAAATTTAATTCATCATGTGGGCCAAAATTTAATTTATTAAATGCTATCAGGAATCATATCCAATGTGTTATTTGTGAATGAGATCATCCCTCTAAAACTGAGTTAATCAAAATCCTTGAAATAAAATAACCCTATTTAAATCTATTTATTTATATTCTTTTTGGAATCAATATTTGGAATAAGATTTTGAAATGTTCATTAATAAATGTTAAATTATTTTTAAATTTTTATTTTCTGTCACACAGATCATTACATATTGGTCACACTATTCTAAGCACTGGTCTGATTATGTCTTATGGTTTGCTTTAATGCATTCAATGGAAGTTAATAAATAGAGTTAAAATCTAAGCTAATAAATATGGATGGCTTGTTTCCGAAGCATTTTTCTAAACGGAAGACTAGTCCGATTGTTTTTTCAGGTCTTATAACTTCTTGCGTTTTGCTTCAATTCGTTTTGGGGAAAATATTTATAATTTAAGAAAGGAAAATTAAAGGTTTTACTCTTCTTTTCAGTACCTCTATTAAAGTAGCTTATGAGATTTATTTAACTTTTCTTTTGAAATTTTCTTGCATGAATAAAGCTAATAAAATTGGTTTAAATGGTACAAAATCAGTCCGATCAGTACGTCAGTTTAAAACTGCATTAATGAATAAAAATATATTGGAAACTAGTGATAAGGCCAATTTCAAACGTTATAAGCCAAAAATAAATCTGAAAATAACTTGACGACGGCAAGCAGTCTGGCAAGTCAATTGGATACCCGCGATATGTAAATAACTTAAAGGTTTTGATGCACTTAATAGATGTCGGTATACAATATTTGTTTTACTTCAAACCCAATAAAACATCATTTTCTCTGCATATGTTTGTAAGCAGGGTTTGTTTTACGAACTAAAACTTCTGCAGTTCTTTATTTAGCCCATGTATGCTCAATATGGAATCGTTAAAAACAATCACTCAGAGAAAGGTTTCACAAGTTAAGATTCAAAATGATACGTAGATGATTCCATGACAGAAGTATGAGATCAGATCATAATGAAACTTTTATCCTATGTTTTTTTTTTCTGAACATCATTTGTTTTAGACTATGATAAGTCATGCCAAATTGTATTTTTATCTGCTTTTAATGTTAAACAATCAGAAAGTTTATCCTATTCAGGAACGAGTTTCTATAAGTCATAATGGAGTATAACTCACAATCATAATTTTCTTTCATTTTTCTTTAATAAAAAAACGACCAGATATAATCAGCAATAGTATATTATTCGCTGATGATATTTTGTTGTATTTGTTTTCACTGACTTTCTCTGGGCCTTGTGTTCGTATAAAAGGTATAGATATATTATAATTATTTGTACATGCTTGTAAATATTGTTTCTTATATATAAAAGGTGTAAATATCTCACAATTGTGTAACACTCATCATGTAATGATAATTTTTGAGCCAAAATAATATTTTAAATATGACATATTATACAATAATGATTCAAAATAGTATCAAAGATATATGAATATAAATATTGTTATAAAAAAGAATTATTTACAGGATATATCCCATGAAGATAACAAGAATTTAAAAATAAAATGAATGAAAGATTCCATGAAATATAAATAAATAAAAATAATCAGAAAATCTCAAATTGTGAATTGCATAATTCTCTACATAACAAATGAAAAAATGATAATGAATTATTATCTTAGCCTGCTGTCTTTAAAAAATAATTTTTACATATAGCAAGAAACACCCCTTATAATGTAGACAGCAGTCTAAATTCCTTATATTACAGACATGAAATTACTGTGTATATTTTTGTTTAATTTAATTTAATTTATATGAATGGTAATTTAACAAAATTTCAGGAAAATAATTTAAAATATGGAAGGTATTTATAATTTCCTAAGATTTATTTAAAACTTTTCCGATAATATATATTTGATTATAATAGTTAGAACCAAAATACGTCAGTTATTTTATGTTAAGAGCTGAGGTTTATAGGTTTATTATTTATGTGCGATGAAGCAAACGTTAAAAAACGATTTAAGAAAGCTTATTTCAACAAATTGAAAATTTACTTTATAAAACCGTAGCTTGTTAAAAGCTACCGGCTGTTTGAAAGAAATTTTTTTTTTTACTTGTAAGGATTTTTTTTGAGAAGATTAAATTTGCGAAGGTTTAAACTCCAAGTTACATTACTCAACTATACTATAAAAATGTTTGCTATTATAAGGAATTTCTGCGAGGAAAAGAGCTTAAACATTTCAATTTTCAGATAGTATTAACTTAAAAATGGTATAAGTTAAAGAAATATTTAAAAATAAAAGTTTTCTTAAAATATTTACAAAAAGAAAAAAAAAAACCGTATCTGAATACTTTGCGAGAGTATAATTACATAAATGAAATAAATATGTTAATGAAAAAATTGAACCGTATTAGTATTTTCGAAAATGATCACGATCAGTTGTGTAAATGAAAATTATTTTCATTTTTACTTTTTAAATGAAATAATTAGAATTGTTAAAAAAATTCACTTTTAATGTAAGAAGTATTTTGGATTTTCTGCCAATTTAAAAAAATTGTGATATTAATATATATAAAAAAGAATATCAATATGCATTACCAATTAACTGTTATTTGATGTGTGCGTCATGCTTTTGAACATATTAAAAAAATCGTAACCTCATGCTTCCAATCACAATACAATTTATGTTTTCAAGATATTATTCTAAATAAATTATTATAAAAATTTGAAAATATGTTTGACTCAGTCAGTATATACCATTTACCTTGCAAAAGGCAGGGTAGAAGATTTTTTTGAGATGGGTGGATTATTTACATTGACACCAGAATAGAAAAAAAATCAAATAAAACAACTTGGCCTATTCTGATAGAATTTTTTGTAGCCGAACAATCACACAATTTTACTCCATTTTAAGTTATTTCGAAACATCTTAGAAATGGATGACTTAAGCAATTTTTTCCCTGTAAGTGTTTTAAACTGATACAAGTTTTCATACAATTACAACAATATATTCATGTCATACAACAATATATATATACAATTTTTAATGTTACAACTCAAAAAAAAATGTAACGCGAACAGTAAGAGTAATAAATATTTTAAACGTGCTACATGAAAATTGACATTTTTTTCTCAACTTCATAAAATAAATACATTAACTCCTTCTTCTGAGTTAATAACAAATAATAATTTTTAAAATTTAACTAGATCTTTTCTTCTCAGAATCTTTTTCAACTTCTGCCCTATCTTCTTTTTCCTACGACACTCTTTTTTCCCTCTCTCTCCTAATACTCTTCAAAATTCTTGCTTGACAATCGTAGTTATAAACGACTCGATCAAACTAATAACAGGTCATGTTCACTATCGTACAACTACAACATATATTACGATTCACAACACTTTGTATTCTGAAGTTTGTCCACAAAAAAGGGATATATGTATGAATAAATATTTGAAAATACTTCAATAAGCAAATACCAAAGATTTCTTGATAAGTGTAATTAAACTAATTATATAATAATATATTATCGTAATAAATTATAATTACTTCTATAATTATTGCAAGAATACTACTATATACCATTTTAATTTTCATTAAACTGACAAAATATCCAAACTTATTCGAATTATATGAACAAATTATAGCCTTAAAAACGTAAATGGTAAAAATATAACATTATTTAAATATTTCAAGGAGATTTATACAACTTGGAATTAATAACTTATTAAAGTGAACTTTACCATTAGATGTTTCACGAAGCCCAGGCGGGAAATTTAATCTGATGAAATCATTAAGTAAATAATTATGAAGAATGTAAAAGCCCGTAGAGGATCTTACATGGAAATCGATTTTCATACAATATTTTGGCAACGGTATTTATGCAGAGTGCTTGTGATGAAATAAAAATTTATGTAATATACATTATGAAATACCAGAGCAAAATATTGATATGGGCAGTTTTATGTAGACAGACAGAAATGACTTAATTAACTTGTGGGAGTTGTTTCATCACATACTTTTCGGACATTAATGCAATAATATCCTTAAACAAAGATAATATTGGAGAAGCACAAGTTAACTGCCCTTTTGCCTAAGCAGTTGGTAAGGTAAAAGTTAAGAAAACAGTCTCTTATGCTGAATTTAAAATGTGACTTTCAGAAGTAAAGACAAAGTCATGAATCCTGGTATCTGTTGTTATGGATATTAAAGCAGTAGCCCTAAAACCAGTTTCTATAAATCCATTTAAGTTTTTTCAAAGCTAGTGTCTTTCAATGAACTACGATGAAGACTTTAAAACACTCTATACATAGGAACTCCAACCTATTCGAAGTGTTTATCTCCGAACAGGGAATACAGAAACGTAATTAATCTTCATTGAGCATGACGTTGAAATCCATCTATAAAAACAATTACAATTAAATGGCAATGAAAAAAAAAACCTTTGCTGCTGAAATGCACAATACTTCCTACAAGTTATTTGGTCTCACAATGTTTCTTTGCAACCATGGCTAAGATTTATTCTTCATCTCTGAAAATTCATTGTTTGAACTTTTCATTCGAAGTTTGTAGTTATATTTAAATGATAACCTGCACATACTGGCACTAAAAAAAATCAAAGCGATTTATATCATTCCCTTGCGAAATCGTTGATGCAAATATGAACAGTAAAATCCCACAGAAAAAAAAAAATCTGGCAAATAGCTAAAAAGTAAGAATCGTTTAATCGCACTCTAAGAAATAGAATTTGAAGAGTGTGGCATTGAAATCAAGCAGATTAAAGAAGATGACGTATTATTGATTGTAAATACAACCAGTTAGAAAACCAGGAATCTTGAAAATGAAGTCATAGTTGGGAACGACATCGATACGCTAATGCTGATGACAAAAAGGTACTCCTTCGGCAACTTCAGTATTCAAGATAAAATGCCTGTTGGCAAAACATTTAGATCCTGAAACTGTTCTGAAGAGCTTGTTTTGCTGCCTTAAGGAAGGATTTAATGAAGCTTACTCTTGTTACAAATCTTGTTTGAAGTGCTCCAGCATGTGTTATCACTGCAGTAGCATGGAGTGGGATAATGCTTCACCTATTTCTTCTTCCGATGTGGTAAAAAATGATGTGGATAAATTCACCATTTTTGGAAGGAAAGTGTAGCATTTATTTCTCAAAGAAGAGTTTAGGCATTTCATTCCTGGGACAGAGGAATGTGTTATTTGAAAAATATATAATAAACCCTTCACTAAAATTTGACAGCAGACGAGTTTTACTGTGTGTAGTTATATTACATGCAATTAGTGTTTTGTAATAATGAGAACAACCTGATACTCAAATTTAATAGCAAACGTCATAGTCTTTAGCCATCCATATCTTGATACTAATGACTCATGATATTAATGAATGTCTGGGCAACAATTGCAGATTGAATATCAATTAATTAATATACCATGAGTTGTTCCATCGTGATTGGTGACCTAGGAGGAAAGAAATGTCTACTTCAATGAGAAATGAGGAAGCGGACCCCCTCCTATTGACGGATTGTCTTAAAAGGAGTTTTTGGTTAAAAAAGAGAGAGAGAGCTCTGTGACTAGTCGACCAGAAGTTTTCTTTTTTTCTCTGAAGTGACTGAATAGACCGGAGTTTTTCGCTAGTTTTCAAAGTACGCCCTTTGTGGTTTCGTGAATCACGCCGCGTGATAGTTAATGTCTGCTGCAGATCTGGTAGTCATGGTTCTTGAATGCAAAGAACATGGGCTATCAAAACGTCTTCGATTAACTTATTTATTTCTTTTCTTTAATTAAGTATTTCAAAACTGTGTAAATCTCTAGAATTTTCATGAAAATGTTAAATTTTTGCAATTTATGTTTTTAAAGGTTATTATTTGTTTCTGTACTTCGAAGATGCTTGGTCATTTTTGAAGCTAATTAAAAATAAGATGGGACATACTAACATTATTATTATAACAGAGATTATTATTTAATATTTTATTGTATTGTACCTAATAATAGTTCAATAATAACACCTTTATTAACATGCTGATGCTTTGTTTGCTATCATCTAAATATATATTTAGCATTTACATTCAATTTTTGCAACTTCGTAGGTAAAATCTCAGAATAAAATGTATTAAGAAGCATAATATATGTTGCAGTTGCACCATAGTGAATTCGGCCTGTTATTGGAACTTGATCCAGTCGTCTACAATTGCGAACGTTAGACTACAATTGCGGGGGTTAAGTGCTAAACAGGGAAGGGAATGTAATCTAATGCAGGAAAAGGAATAGAACACTAAATTTTGGACAATCTTCTGAGAATAATTATTCTAATAAATATTAATAATTGTCATTCACTCAAGAGAAGAGTTAATGTATTTCTTTACGAAATTGAGAGAAATATCAATTTTCTAGAAGCTCTAGCTCGTTTATTATTCGTAGTACGAAATTGGTATAATAGTATGCTGCTGAAAACTCTGCTTTGAAAGAAATTGCTTAAATACACCGTCTTTTAGGTATTTCAAAATATGCAAAAGGAATCAAATTTTTGTGTTTTTCGACCTCAAAAATTCTCTTGTAGTCGGTCATATTGGATAAATTGATTTTTTCATGTTGGAACCAATATAAATAAATCACATAAAAAAATCTTCTTCCCAAGTATTTTGAAGGAAAGCTTTTTTTTGCAAGGGGCGAAGGGTTTTCTCAATCTTAAGACGATATAAATATAATTTTAGTGGGGATTTTTTTACGACGTGTGTTAAATAATGCATTGGTGAAAAAGCTTATAAAAGGAATATTTATACAATAAGTACTTCACTGATGTTTTTAATGGAAAATTAACAATGATATATTTACGGACCCTCTTCTATCGTATTTTTTAAATTATTTTCATAAATTGCATTATATATTGTCGTAAATATATTATTTTTATTATTGTTATAAATTTATCTATTATATATTATAGATACACATGCATACAAATTAACAATTAATTTAAATCGCATTAATTCTTGAATAAAATTCATTCTATCAATCTCCGATTATAGAAGAGTATTCTATTTATTTGCACAAAATTTTTTAGACTGTTTAAAAAAATGCTTTTAGTTCAATTTTTGAAATACAAAAAATAACGAATTTAGTTCAACTCTATATGGAAATATTAACTGAAATATGCGATGTTTATGCAAACTCAAATTTCCCATGAACAATCAGATTTATTTTTATTACATTAAAGGCAAACATGCTCTTTATTGCTCTTTATTTAATCTACATTTCAATATGTTTTAAACATTAGGGAATATATGTTCTCAATAAATTATTATCTCTAAATTTTTAATTAAATATATGGGAAATAGATTTCTAATGCAGTGAATTAAATGACATTATTATTCATAATGTTCATAAAATATAACATTTTGTTTTGCTATAATCATTAAAAAAATAAACAATAATAAATGCTAATGTAAGTGTAGTTATTTTCTTAATTAGAAATTAAAATTTTAAGTATTTCATTTATTATAATTTATATATTCCTATTATACTAGATATTTTTTTTTAATATGAGGAATTAATACATTTTACATGTCATTAGCCAACATAAGATTTATTTTTTAAAGCAACTTGTAAAGAATATAACATAAATAAACAACATATTTTATATTGTTTTTGAGTTGAATTTAAATTTGTTCACATGGTAGTAATTCAAATAGAATATTTTATAAGTCATGAATTATAAAGTTTGCTTAAGTAATGAAAACTGTAACCTAATATTTAAAATCAGCGAGGTGAAGAAATACCAAATAACTTTTGATTTTGAAATAAAACAAACATCTAGAATGTTAAATTCATTTCCTTTCAAATATTTCAATTTCATGCAGAAGAAATTCAGTACCGTTAATCTTGTTTTTTAGCTTTTTCAAGATATAGAGTAGCAGCTTTACTATTTTCATCTAAATGGCATATAAATCTAATTTTTCAGTAACATAAATATTGTCTTTCAGTAGCTTCATTCTAATAAATTCTTTAAGCCAGTCAAAGTTGTCTTGTTTTAAAGGAAAGAAAAATAAACTCAGACTTTTTTTTCCTCTTAAATATTTCAAAATAAATCTAAGTGCTTATCGAAGACATTTGAATCAAAATTGTTATTCTACTTGTTATTTACAACGTTTTGAACCAAAAACACTTTGTAGTAAATAACACCTTTGTATGAAAATCGGAAAATTTTGTTTTATAATCTCTTATTTGAATATAAGTATGGTATTGTTCTGAAAAAATTTATGTTTGATGAAATATGTATGATAACAGTTAAATGTGGGACCTGAAGGCCTGATGGCCGAATGACTAGAGCTCTGGTGCTCGGTGTTACAGATTTTAGGTTCGAGTCTCGGAGGGCCATGAATGTTTATAGTGGTTTGGAATCCACTATAAACAGTAGGTCCCAGTCTAATATGACTGTTGAGCGTAGGGCTGTCAACTGTAAAAGAAAACATCACCTGACTCGAAATCTGCCGGAAGAGAGCCAGCCTTGGACTATCATGGGAGCTATTTCGACTGAAAAAGATCAATTAAACGTTATCCTTTAATTGATTTTATAGCATAATTTTTAGATATTTTATATGGAAATATGTTAATCATTACAAGTTGAAACAACATTTACAATTATTTTTCAAGTTAAATAAACATTTTTTTTACTATTTTTTTAGTTAAATAAACATTTATTTATATTATTATTATTACTTTTTCTAATAGTATAAAAAATGCACATTGATATTAACCCAAATTGATGAAACTTTTTTAATAGTAATTACACACGTTTGTTACGTTTTTAATGGGAATCTGAAATTTACTGATGAAAGCATTTTTAATTGATTTTTTTTTTTTTGGTTTTATTAGTTGCAACAGTAGCAAAAATCACACTTTTTAAAAATGCACTGTGGTGAACTCATATTTTAACTCTTGGAATTGAAAATCTTTTAAATCGACATGTTATTAAAAATGAATTAAAAACATCATGACTTATTATTTTCTATAAAATTAAGCACTTGGCTTTTAAAATACATTTTTTGAAACTTAATTTTTGGTACGACATAAATCGTCATCTAGGATAATATATTTATATATATATAATTTTATCCTAGATGATTTTGTCATAAAAGAAGAAACGAAAATTAAATTTTAAATTTTTTTCCTAAATTTAAATTTCATTGAAAGCAATATAACTTTTCATAAATAAAAACTCAAAGCACAATACGCCTAGTAGTATATGTATAAAAAGCTTTTCTCAAAATTATTGCTTTGATTAAAATTCAATTATAAAAAATATATAATGTACGCACCGCATTGAAAAATAATTTTTTTATCTTCCATCCAATATTATAGAAAAATATTGCATTATACAAATAAATCTCCTTGAACGATGTATAAGATTTGAAAAAATGTATAGACAGTTTCTTATGATGAATAAACTCGAAGCAAACATTATGACCACCTGTCAAGAACAATGTTGGCCTTTCGTTGGCGCGCAACACTATATCTAACACATTTTTTAGATAATCGCCTACCATGAATACCAGTTAAATTTTCTTCAATAAAACTTCCTTTGCAATTGTTGAGATGTGAACCATGTAGAGGGGCATTTTTTATCTTAAGCTTCAGCATTGAGCATTAAACAGTAAACAAAGGTAAAGTCAAGCACTTTTTAAATTTCATCTTTTTAACTTGAACACAGGATTTAAAATAGAAAATAACGAATATCAAATAAAAAATATTTGCAAATAAGAGGAGAAAAATTTGAACTTATAGCTATTGAAAAGGATTATGGTTGGAAGATATTCAAAACATCAGAAAAATTTTAATAAGTGCCTATCCACGATAAAGAACATAACTATTATTCTTTTCTTTTCCTAGATGAGGTAGATGAAATAGTCTCATAGGCTGCAATTTTTTTTTGAAAATCAGTTATTATTATTCTGATTTATAATCAAGAAAAAAATTATTTTTCTACAAGTTACAAAAAACAGAATGAAAGCATTTTGAAAATCCTGATCCTGAAGTGTTTAAAACACCTTTGAACATTCTATTTTTAGAATACTATGTGTAGGTATATTTATAATTGAAAAGGAATATTTTATTAAGAAGATAAAAAAAATGATTGTTTACGAAATATAATATTTTTCAGAATCCTACAATTAATTAAAAGAAACTTTTTCTTTTGATATTAAAAATTCAATATCAAGTTTTTATTACAGATTTTTTATAGGGAAAAAAAAATTAATTATTAATTTTCTTCTTCTTCTTTGTTCTTTATTTTTTTGTTTAATTTCAACAGCTGTAAATTGATTTGACTTTTTAAAATGAAAAACCTTTTATTTTGTAATTAAAATTATTGAAAAGGATATAAACGCTCTGCGCTCGGTACCACATGCTTCAGGCTGAGTCCCCCGGGGCCATGGATTTTGTAGTGGTTCGAATCCACTTTAAGCCGTAGGTCCCGGTCTCATATGATTGTTGAGCATTGGACGTAGAGCTGACAACCCTATCCCAAATAAAATTGAAAAAAACATAACTCGTCTCGAAACCTGCCAGTAGGTAGACGGCTTTGGCCTACACTGGGTTGTTGCGCAAAATGATGGTGATGATGATGAAAATTATTAAATAAAAGCATTTTTTTCTTATAAGTATGTCACTTGATAAAGCCAAATGTTGAATGTGAACATTCATCAGGAATTAATTTTATTGATGAGAGAAAAGAAACATGAGGGGTAATATCCAGCGACATAATCTATAATAACATTTCACTTATAAATTTGAAAAAAATACTTAAATTTATAAAATAAAAAAAAGGCAATTTATGATTTTTTTAAATTGATCCTTAAATTATACGTGAAAATTTTTATTTTATAATCAACACATAAACAATTCTTAACGTGCCTAAGAATATTATGAAAAGTTTTTATTTTCTTTTTCCAGATTTATTTTATTTAGACCAGTGTTATTCAAATATTTTGACGTCAAGAATAAATTATTTCAAAATACTAAAATTAATTGTAGCATTTGAAAATATACAAATTTTAAAGCAATATATTATAATTATTAAATTAAACATTACTGAATAGATTATGTCTTAAAGCTAAAATGAAACGCATTTTATTTAATTTATTCTTGTGTTTATGAGAAACGTGAATCTTAATGTTCTAGAGTTCTCGAATTTCTCCAATGTTTTGGCATATACATTTAAAGACAAAGTGTCATTTTTTCTCATTCATATATTGAAGATTTCTTTTTTTTTTTACCTAAGAACAAATATTTTTTGAAGGCAGTAAATTTGTTGATTTCACTTTTATAAAAAAATTAAAAATTTTGTAAGTAAAATTTTCAAAGCCTTTTGAGATATTGCACGCATTCTTCTTTGAAAGAAGGTTTCAAGAGACAATTCCTTATGTTAAATTCACTGTCGGTCAATGGACATAACTATATTTCTTCTTTGTCAGTTAATGGACAAAATGATCAACTCCTTGACTTATGAAACTTAGACAGTGGAGTTTCATAGGCTACAAATTTTGTCAAATTTTTTAGCATTGAAAATCACATAGACACTACACTTGTAGTAGCCAACTACGGAAGTGACCGCTTTTAGTTTTTCGAATGCATCTTTTTCAAGCATTTTGCTATTTATTTTTACATGGATAAAAAAAAGCAAGCAGAAAGTTTAGTTGCTAATAATTTTGAATGGGAAAACTGACAAGTAATAAAGTAAAATATTTATAACTATATTTATTTTATAATAGTAACTACATGTGGACACAGTTTATTTTTCTGGAATAACACATGGCTTATCTGGAAATTTTCTAGGGCACACATATTTGAGAACCACTGGTTTAGGCATTGAATGTAAAATTAATTAATTTTCTTTTTAAATTATACAAAATTGACTTTTAATTATAAGTATGTTTAATCCATGACCAAGCTTTAATTCTGTGTTTTAAAAGGATCCTTTTCATTTAAAGGAATTTTAATCCAAAATTTCAGCTAATTAGTATTTGATATGATCTGTGGCTAGTCTAATAATGTGTCTCTTCCTCATATTAAAAAATATTTTTAAGTTCAAAGATATAGTTCTAAATTTTAATTACGAGCATTTGATAGCTTTGAACATTTAAAATGAGCTTTGCGCAAATTATTAAAATATTTATTCACGACATAATTTTCTTTATCAATTTAACGTATATTTATAAATAAAAAGAATATTTAAAATTTAATACTTGTACATTTGGTTTTAAAATATATTCAATTATAAAGACCAATTTCAAATTAATTTATTTTCTTATTTACTTGTATATTTTTCATGTTTGTTAATCATATTTATTATTCTCGTATATATTATTTCATGTTTACTACATTGTTTATCATTAATTTTTATCCTGCAAATAAGAAATTTGCAAATATATTTAATTATCAACATAACAAAATAAAGTTTACAATTCTCAGTACTTTCTAATTTATATAAAATGCATGAAAGAAAATTTTATTTTCTTTGACCCATAGATATTAAATTATTTCTTCATTTGTAAATAAACAAGACATATCAATATTAATATCAACCCGTGTTTCAAGAGTGACTGCGTTTTATCACTTTTGATATTTTACAAAATAATCTTCAAAAGCAATTCTAAGTAATAACGAGAACGAAATAATAACCATTTATTTTGAATAGTTCTAAGCAGTACTTTCAATTACTTTCATTAATATTCGGTAGCATTCAACTATAGCAGGAACGAGTCATAGTTATTTTCTGTATTTTCTGGCATTGATTTAAGTGATGTTCTTATGTGACTCTTTCAGTAAATATTTAAGCAGTTTTCTCTGTCGCAGTTAATTAATGAACAGATGTGATTCTGCTCGTATATCTCGTAAATTATACAACTCGAGTTCTTGAAACATCTCGCGTGTTTAGATGTTTCGATCGGGTTGAGACTGAATGGACGCTAGTTCACAAGGAGAAAACATACAAGCATCATACCAGCCAGAGACACATTCAAGAGCTTTGAATAATATATCCTCAACACAATAGGTTGAAGGCTTTTAATTTGCATTAAAGCTCTGAGAATTTAGTGGAAATTGCCTTAAATGGTCACAAATGAAGTTAATAGTACTTTAGCTCGGTTTGTAATTAAATCTGCCTTTTACTAAAAACATCATTATACACAGGTATGTTCGAAATTAACTAAAATGTTTTAGTAAAAATCAATTCATAGGTTAAATATAAAGACAAATTTGTTACTTACTCAAGATAATATAAACAATTTTTAATTCAATGTAGAATAATTTATATATATATATATATATATAAACCAGGTTTCACCATTTTGTATCCATCATTCCAGGCGTAGTATTTGATAATTTCCTTCTAACCCTCTTCGTCGAGCCTGATAGAGGCTATTCTGACAAACAGTTTATACTGGGCTTGACATGGGAAAATTAAAACTTCCATTATGTAGTCATCGAGCCAAACTGCATCAGTCTTGAAATCTTGTGCCAACTTGTTCCAGCTGAACTTAAAATTTAAATTTTATCTTTTTAATTGTAAAGAATTTTCTGCATAATATCTTTAATAAGGATATAGTTTTTTTGTTTTTAGCATGTTTCATTTTCGAGTAAATTTATGCTTGTAAATAAAATATAATAAAAATATTTAGCTGTATAACAAATGTGTTGCAATGCTTTTGAAAAATAAATCTATAGGGATTGAATGTCGGCAAAAAAGGAAAGCAATTCACCTTTAAGCAATATTTTTAATGGATTGAATGGGGTAAATATCAAAAACTTTGCGACCTCGTGTTTCCAATTATCTTTCCCAGAAAAACGAAAATTTTTAATATCTTATTATTATTATTTTTTAATTTTTTATTTACATGTAATAAACATGAAGAACTTAGATGATTAAAAATTTTTAATAATTTTACATGCATTTATCACAAATTTTATGGAATGCTTTGTGAATCCTCTCTTTCAACTTACTTTTTAAGAGAAACGCACATAAAACATTTTCGTTATTTTTACAATAATTAATATTTGAATAGTATAAAATGATTTATATATTTTTAATATATATATATATATATAATGCTCCAGGAATTAATATATACAATAAAGGATAAAGATATAGTTATTTTATCTATTTTTACTAATAATTAATACAATAGCATGTATTTTATTATGCAAAATGCATTTACACAAATCTTCGTATGACAACTACTTCAATCAATATCCCGGCTCCATGTATGAACTACACTGCTTAACATCTCTAATGAAGCAGCGAAATTTCAACAGGATATCTGATGTACGTCTTAGTAAATAGTCATCAAGATACTGGATCGGACTTCTGAATAAAACGTTTTGCAATGTTAAAGATAAATAGGAATAATTATATTACCATAATCGTTTGATCTAAACATAATATTACGGCAGGAAAAAGTAGTGCAAGTAATATAATATAATATATAGTTACTAATTTGTTAACAGTTACAAGCAATATAATATTATAGCAGAAAAAATATGAATTCCACAAATTACGAACTTAATATAACTAAACTATTTAATCTTATATTCGATCTTCATCAAATATCAAAACAGTTTTTTTAATTAGACAAATGAATTTATTATACATTAATATATGAATTTAATCTTTTATTTCGGATTTTTCATTTATATTTATTGAAATTAAAAATTTCCTATAAATAAATTGTTTCGTCTTTCATTTCTATCAATACAAAACTACATTAGATGATTTAATTTATATTTAAAATTTATTTTAAAATTATTTAAATTTTCTAAATTGTGTTAGAAATAATTTTTGAATTATCGAAATATAATGATTATTGGGATGCTATAATTTTGATTCAGTTAATATTTTACTTAAAACTAATATTGTTGAATAAATAACATGTAAGGATAATTGATTTTTAATTTCAAACAACGTGACAAAAAATTCAGCTATTCGAATATGTATGTGATAAATAACGTAATCATGTTGTCTACAGAAACGGAATAGGTGTTAGAGCTTGATATTTACCTGGATAGCATCACAATGTCTTTAAAACAATTTCGTATCGATTCTGGCGATGGTATGAACAATTAGGCTACTTGCTAAATTGTTGAAGGGCATTGATGCACAATATCACCGATGTAACAAACGAGGCCACCATTACGGTGTTTGAATAGATCTAATTACATGCCACTCTAATAATTTACGTAATTATCACAAATAGTGAAATGCAATACTAATGTGATAAATATAGCTGCTTGTCTCTATTATAGGTTGTGCAAGAGATAAATCGGTTATAGCTAGTCAATGAATAATAAATATCTGTGATATGAACAATATAGAACGAAGATGAATCTTACATTCAATAATCGAAAAAATTACTAATTATTTTTAACATTATTAGATTATTGGTGTTTAGTATAAGTATAGAAAGAAACCTAGAATTCTGTTTAAAATTAAATAAATAATGAAAATATGTAATTAATAATAAAAATATTAATTAAAAATAAGAATTTCTATCTCAAAAGAAAAAGTTATACAATCAAAATTATCAAATACAATTATAATAAATATAATAAAATTAATTAAAATATTCAAAAAGTCATTAATTTCAAAAACTTTTTTACCTTTATAATAATAATATGGTGCATTAATTTATTTATTTATTAGTTTTCAAAAAAAAATAAAGGCTTGTTTTTAATAATATATAAATAATAATTTTTATTAAGAAATGTGCAATTATTAGTTCAGTGTAATGTAAAATAAATTTTAAGCAAAATAATAAAAAAAAATAAAATAAGGAATTGTAAATGAAACGAAGTAATTTCAGACTGTTTTTTAAAGAGTTATATACTTTAATTCATACATTAATATATTTTAGGTTTCTTAAGGTTCTCTTTGCTTTTAAATCCAAAAGTGAAATATTTATAAAGTTACAGTATACCACTGATGATATAGTTATACGTATGTTAAATGTTCATTTACAACGTTACAAGTGACTTATTTTAAAGAATAGACTGCTGTTTATCATTGGTTGAATGATAGAGAGACGGGGCCTGAATGACCGAGTAGCTAGCTAGCGCTGCCATGGATGTTTGTAGTGGTTCGGAATCCACTTCAAACCGTAGGTCCCGGTCTAATCGTAGGATCGTAGAGCGTTGCGGGGGCATTGTTACTCCCGCGTCCGTGGCTCATCTTCAAGTGACACGCCCCCTGGGTAATGCAAAGTGAGTAACATCTGTACAGCGCTTGCCTTAAGGCATCCAACACCAAGCTGTCTAAGTGTTTGCCAGCTGCATTAGAAAGAAAGAAAAAAAATGATCGAGAGACTTTTTCTGATATTACGCTAAGAAATCGAAATTGCAAGGTATTTTTCATAGATTTTATTATTTTTATTGAATGACTGATCTCAAAAGAAACCAGAAATCTGAAATCGCAATGTATAAATTAGTGCCGTCAACAAGTTCAAAAACCTTCTTCGGACGAATTTCTTTGACAAAAAACAGGTGCAAACATAGGATCGAGACCTTCAAGCTTCTGACAACAGGCCTTTCTATTGATGGTAGAGATTTTATCCTAGATGTCAATATTTGCTTTGAGCCAAAGGACTTCTCCTCTAAGGGATGAAAGCGTTATATCCACTACTCAATGGGCTTCTTTATATCTATTTTGATTTGCAACAAAAAAGGAGGAAACTTTACAAGAAGATTTTCGAAACTCACGTTATATACCAAGCATAAAAATATTTTTGTAACATTTGGATTTGGATGTTTTTCTAAATGGCAATATGATAACGATTATTATTTTGGTGTTCATAGAATACAAAAAAATAAGCTAATTTATTTCGAAATGCATACGGATCATTAGAATGTTTTTTGTGTAACATAATTAACTACAGAGAAAAACACAAAATTAAAAATTATTAAATTACTGAAATAATTTTTTTCAGTTAAAATAAATTATTAACAAAAAAAAATACATTTTATAAAAATACAACAGGAAAAGTGCCTTTATTTCATTATCATTATTATAATTAGTTTTAAACAAGTATATAAAATGCTACTTCAAATTTTTTTTTGAAGTCTCCATAATATAGAGCTCTGTGCACGCATATAATATCATATGCTTCTATGTCACAAACGTCGATCAATTCAAGTTTATTGATCTCTTTATGTTGTAAGAGTGATCCATAAACATTAATCCTATATATACGACTTATATACGTATGCATATATATTAATTCCTCGATTCTTTCCATAATTTCTCAGTTTCTGTGTCACAGAACTCCCTTTCTATTTCACAAATAATTTCTCCTCTCGTTATCTGATTACATTTCTAAAACACGGTTGAATTTAGGCTTAGTCTTCTAGCTGATGCAGAATGAATGTATGTAAACCACATGCTTCCCCTTACGCAACTCATGTTTCGTCCCACGCACTGAGGGTGAAGAGCGCTCCACGTGGCGTTCAGGGAGAAATGGGTCAGTCCTGAGCCGAGACCTCACCCTGAGTAGAAGTACAGTGAAACCTGCTCTCAGCAAGGAACCCAGTTTAATTTACAATCACTAATCAAGAGCGGAGAAATATATGTAACGCAAAAAATTCGGTGAAAAATTTTCCCTATTGATTCGTATTGATCCTATTGATTCTATTGATTTCCTATTGATCTCTCAGACTTCTTAAAAAGTATGAAAACTGCACGTGAGATCAGATATTAAATATGCTATAATGAGAATTAAATATTTTACAGCACATGTAATTAAAATTAGTTATAAAGAAAGAAAATGTTGGGTTTAAAAGTACTGATCTGTAAAAATAAAATTAATATCGCAAAAAACAAAACAGTGTTACATATTTTCTTTTGCATGCACACACAAAGACTAAGCAGGATAAAAAAATAAT